>BBXU01002801.1:0-27381 GCA_001598975.1 Parachlorella kessleri
CCCCCNCCCCCCCACCGGCGGCATCGAGGACTGGTTAGTCGCCTGCTCCTGCGGCACCAAGGACGACGACGGCGAGCGCATGATCGCCTGCGACGTCTGCCAGACCTGGATGCACACCCGCTGCCAGCACATCCCCGACGAGGCCCCGGTCCCAGACGTCTTCATCTGCCTCATGTGCACCAAGCGCGGCAAGCGGCAGCACTACTGACGGCTGCGCCCGCCAGCCTGCTGCTGCTGTGAGGACGTGGCTTCCCCCGGCCGTTCAGGTCTGTAAGGCGCCCGCCGGCCCTGTATCCCTTTCGCTTGAGGAGTAACTCTGGCTCTGGCTTTTTCTGCACCGGCGGCAGCGGGCAGGCGGCTTTGTAGGGAGGCTTTGTCGAGTAGTGAGATAGGGGATAGGTGTGGGGCTTGTGGATGCTTCAGCGTGCAGTAGTGTAGCAGCGGCTGTTGGTCCGGGGGCGGCCACAGGCGTGGCGCAGTACCCTGCCCTGCTCCGCCCAGGGACTAGGGGCCGATGAGAGATGTGGCAGGCAGTGCAAATAGAGGAAAGTGGGAACTGTGCTGACGGGGGGGATGCAGTCATGCTCTGGGTCGCGTCTGAGTTCTATTACTGTAGTCTTTGTTGCTAGTTGCTGCCAATGGGTGTGTAACATAGCCAGCCGTCCTGTTTCTGGCCCCTGCAATGTTTTTTACTGTGAGGTTTCTAGGTTCTGAGCTACTGGCTGGTGCCTCTCATGTGGAGCCCTGGCTCATGCTGCACATTAGATTTCTTGCGCCTGCCAAGGTTAGGGCATCGTGTGAGCCTGTGTATGCGCTAGTGCAGCTAGTTTAACAGCATGTATTATACTTTCCACAGTGTGGTTTTTGTCTTCTTGCCACCTTGACAACATAGCACTTGCAGGTGGTGGGCTTGAGAAGTGCGATGTATGGCTGCTGTCATTGCGGACATACTACCCAAATGGTCAGGTCTCCAGGCCTTGCACACAGGCTTGTCCAATGCACGGCGCACAGTTCCTTGGCAATGAGTTAAAACCTTCAACTGAATTACAACAACAAGCGCGTCTGCCTCTGTTCTCTGTGTTGCCCCTTGCACTCCCCATACAGCTGGCACTTGCACATCACCTCATCCGGGCAGTTCACCGTCCCGTTGTTGCCCCACAGCACGTGCCAGGTGTACTCAAACACCCGCGATGTGGTGTAGTCGGAGTAGTCTGTGTCCAGCAGCCACTGTCTGAGGTCCATGTACAGCTCTATCGGCCACCGCATGATGGCCTCCTTGGGCACTAGTAGCTCCGCACAGCAGGGGCTGGCCACCCAGTCGGGCACCGGGCCCAGCCCGTGCTTCTCCAGCACCTTGCTCCACATGTTGCCGTACGGCGTCCCAAACTCCCCCTTGTTTTTGGGGTCCTTCTTGGGGAACACGCCCCCGCTGCATCCCGGGTGGCCCCTACACCTCAAATTCCAAAACTCCTGCTGGTCCCATCGCAGCCACAGCAGCTGGTTGGCGGCATCCTCCACATGCCAGCTGCGCCGGTGGCCGTGGATGAACGCGGCCATCTTGGGCAGGCGGCAGCCGTAGTGCTGGATGACAAAGTTGAGGTACGTTAGCGCCTCGGCGCCCTTGCTCTTGGAGTGGTATGGCGTGGCGGGCTTGGCCTCCCAGGTGGCGTAGGGGTACAGAGGCACATGGGGGAAGTAGGTCGCTACCCAGGAAATGTCCTGCAGCACCCCAGAAGACAAAGGCGCACGCCGGTTGGTGCACAGCACGGCTAATTGCCAGACTGCAACGAGGTACGTGCTTCATGTGCACCCAGCTCAGGCAAGTCTCCACTCCACACTGTCTGCGACGGCTACCAAGAGACTATGCAGCCAGCTGGGTGCCAACACCGCCCAGGACGTCTCACCGATTTGTCGCGTAGCGACATGACATAGGCCCGCTCCGGTCCTTGCAGCTCAGGCGGGCATTTGCTGTCGAGGCTCTGCTTGCCAGTGCCAGGAGTGTGACCCCCCACCCTCCAGGGTTGAGTAGGGGAGGTGAGCGCGCCAAGCCCCACCAAACAAGTCGCGCTTATCAGTATTGAGTAGAGTATGGCTGTCTTGAGGGAAGAGAGCTTTCCGACAATCGCGCCCCGCATCATGCATCAAGGGACGGCACACATGCTAGTGAATATGAGCCTTCAGAGCTCTGACGAGGGCCTCTGTACTGTGCTCTAAGCCAATCTAGCCGTGATTCAATTAGTCACTACTGACTCAAGGCGCTGGTCCTCCTGGTCCACCAACCACGAAGGGAGACTGAAACTTGATCTTCAACAGTTCCAAGTGATGGGCGATAACTTACAACAAAAAGAGGGGCGAGCCCGAGGACCTTTCCGTGGGCAGCAGGCAACCTGCTAGTAGCAGGGGGTGAGAGTTGAGCTGTACGAACAGGACTGGATGCAGAATGCGCCTGAGTTTGCCTGAGACTTGCCTGCTGTACAACGACAGGGCCCTCGACCTTTTAAAGTTGGCAGCAGACAGCGTACACAGGAGTGGCAACCAGTGTGAAGCGCAAGGGACTGCTCTAGCGCAGCACCTTTAGCCTATTACTCCTATCCTAACCTTGCAAGATCGAACTGCCTGGAAATTTCTTGGTGGCAGATACTGGGAGCATAGCGGGGCTAGGCTACAACTGTATGGGACTGGTTAGTAGTGCAAGGAAGGATGGCAGACAGTGCAACAAAGAGGAGATAGGGCTGAACTGTAATTGTAGGGCTGGATGCAAGTTTGCTACTGGGTCTTACTTGAGCTGTGAGCCAGTAGGTCTATCCCCCAAGAAGTATGGTCTCAGGCTTGTTTAGCATGATAGTCCACCGGGCTAGTCCAGCCTAACAGGGTACGGCCACCTGACCAAGCTGCCGCGACTCCCCCGCACTTGGACCAACAGAGAGGCAGGACAGCAACTGTCAGGACTGGTCATCCAAGGAACTGTCAGGACTGGTCATCCAGGGGAGGTAGTGCTGCCGCTGCCGTCAATGAAGACGACCAAGCCTTGAACGCCACTGCCTGCCGCACACATTGCATCACTCTTTCAATGCTGGTTACAAATGAGCAGTTGCCACATGCAAAGGGGTGTCTTAATGCCACCAAGGGTAAGCATCAAGCAACAACCACCACACTTACATTGCACATCCGCAAAAAGACCACGTGCCTCTCTCACCCAGGCTCAACAACAGCAGCACAAGTTTGCAAGCATGGAGACCCAGCAGTTCGATGTCACAGTGCCACATGGAATGCATTAATCAAACTGCCCTTTCAGGCCACAACTTGGGTGCAGAGAGCCAAGCGCAATCCAGATTGCCATAATCACTTCCAGGAGACCTCTTGGGCACGGTCGGAAGCGGCGCCCGAGCACTTGGGCGGTAGTAAGACACCTCACTTCATCACTGCTTTGCAACAACATCATCAACCACCATATGCCAACCCCTTAAAACGTCACACTGGTGGTCCCACGTGCAGGCAAAACTCTCCTCTACTGCAGCCTCGAAAAGCTGGCGTTCACGCAAAAGAACCATTGCCAAAGGTTGTACAGGTAGTAAAGATGGCCCTGGATCAAGGATGAAGACCGCTACCTGGGCGGGGCCTTCGGCCTGGTCCCCAACCCAGAATATGAAACAGGGTACAAAGCACGAACAGCATATAGCACAGCAGGTAGGGTTTTAGGGGTTGCTCTTCTCCAGTTGGATCCACCGAGAAAACTCTGATAGACGCGCCGGCGCGCAAACAGAAGGATCAGAGGGCTTGGTAATCAAATCTTACTGCAATTTCAACCCAACTCGACTCCACACGGGTCACATCGACTCACACACAGCAGTTCTCAGATGTGCGGAGAAGGCCCGCACTCTGAAGAAATCTTAGTTTGCAGAGGCAGTCGCAGCAATGAAACGGTGACTTGTAGTTACCAGTGAGGATGAAACGAGGTATAAAAGCGGTTCAGGCCTGCTCCTCCTGCTCAAAATTGTGCCCAACTGGGGTCAAGTTGCCACCAGCCTATTCTGCTCAAACGCCTCAGCTGACCTCCTGGCGTACTTTTCCCAAGTACTTAAATACAAAAGAAGAAGACGATCGCTCTCCTGTGCTGACCCCAACTAGATTTGCCCTTGCAAGTACACACCAAGTGCCCTGCCCTATGTCAGTAGCCCTAGGCACAGCTGTACCCCCTCACGTAATTTCCTCATAGGACTGCTTGCAAGTCCGTAATATCTCCTCACGTCCCTTACAACCCATTCGACACCCAAGCCTTGCGTGACCAATAGCATCAACACCCTGCCTCCCTAGGCTTACTGGTTCATGTAGACGCCCCAAACCACTGGCTCAGGGCGGCCAGCGGCCCGTCGCGCTCAGCAGGCTCCAGCGCAGCAGTCACCGCCAGCTCCCCGGCACCAGCCCTGCGGCGCTCTGCGCGCTTCGCCTGTTTGGCGCTGGGCAGGCCCCCGGTCGCCACTGCCACGGCGCCCACAGCGGCGCCCAGCAGGGCGGCCTTGGCCAGCGTGCGGAGCAGGCCGTGGCCGCGGCCGCGGCGGGTGTCGCGCGTGCCCTTGCTGACGGCGGCGGGCGTGGCAGCAATGGGAGCCTCAAGGGCCTGCAGGAGACAGGGAAGGAAGCAGCGACTCATGTGGGGGGGTTCTCTCTTGGCGTCGACCTTAACAACAAAGGGATGCTAGTCAGAGAGCCAGGGGAGATCTAGAGGACAGTGTGCTTGAGAGTTGGGCTGCTCGGCAACAGGCCCAGCCGGTCCTCCTGAGGCCAAGGATGACCTTCAACATGCCAGCATGAGGCCAGGCCAGGCTGCGATGCCTTTCTCAGACCTCCTCCCAAGGCAAGGCTTGGTGGATTTTACCCTCTATTATTCAGCTTTTACAACACAGCTGGCAACCTAACACACGGCTGGCCATCCCTGCACCATGTACACCCCACCTCAAACTCAGGATCACCCACCTTGGCATCCACAGCACAGCTCTCCTCCAGGCGGGCTTCAGCTTCCACTTTGGCGCCTGCAAATCACACGCACACATCGAGAACCTCAAGCCCTTTCCTCCACATCTAGTGCCGACCAAGTTGTGCGAGTTGGTTGGACACAAGTACATGGCCGAGGCCGATGGACAAGGCAGCTGTCCATCATGCAGCAAGCATTCACGCATTGCATGCAAGCAAGCCTGCAAGCCTCAGGGTCCCCCTGACCCTACTGACAAAAGCAAGAAGTAGTAGCACACCGGCGCTGCCCGGCAACGCCATCCCACCATGCCACCTCGCCCCATGCACAACGCAACCCCCCCCCCCCCCCAACCACCCACCTGCCTCCTCCACTAGTACCACCGCCTTGGTGGCCGCCTCATCCACAGGCCACAGCTCCGCTGCCCCAACAGGCAGCCCCTCCACAGCTGGAGCTGGTGCTGGCTCTGGCTCCTCCTCCTCCTCCGCGGACTTGTCGCCGCTGTCGCTGGCAGCGCCGCTGTCCAGGCCCGCCAGCCCGCCTGAGCTGGCCGACTTGGATACCTCCTCGGCCGGGTCCGCGGCCTGGGGGGTATCCGGCACCAGGATCCCGGTGCTGGAGGTGGACGTGGTGGGGAACAGCAGCACGGCCTTGGGGGCGGGGTAGGGCAGCGGGGTGACGCTCCTCTCCACCACCTCGGGCATGGGGCTGTAGCTGCCGCTGGCCTCGTCAGCCAGGGCACCCTGGCCCATCACCTCCTCCGGCTCCTCCTCCTCTGGCTCTGCCTCTCCCGCCAGCGCCTCCACGTCAGGCTGGTAGGCGGCGCCCGCAGCGTCGTCAGCAGGGGCGGTGGGCGAGGCGTGGAAGGTGTAGGTCAGGGAGCCCGTGGACTCCTCAATGAACAGGGCTGGCGCCTGCAGGCAGCAGGCAGCAAGCAGCAGGTAGGGGGCGGTGCACACACTTGCCAGCAAGGACAGCGGCTGCTTGCAGGGCGAGACCCCAGCCCAGCAGGCGGGGCGCACTCGGAACATACACTACGTCAGCTTGCTTGGTTTGCGAGAGACGGGGCAAGGCAGGCAGGGTGCACACTCCCAAGCTGACGGCCCCTGCCAGTCAGGTACAGCTGTAAGAACAGTGGTGCACTAAGGGGGAGGTGCAGAAGGGGCGCTGCGGCATGCCAAAACAGGCACACACACCCTGCCAGCACATCTCTGCTGCCCACTGAGAAGTGCACAGCGGACCACGCACAAGCAAACCTGTGCGCTGGACTGTCCACCGCTGGTGCGCCATTCCCCTTTGACCAAACATTGCCCAATGCCCCGCACCAAGGCCCTTACCACTTACCGCCTCATCCTGCTCCTCCTCAACAGTAGGCTCTTCCCCAGCCGCAGGCTCTTCAGCGGTGGCTGGCTCCTCCACAGCAGCCTCCTGCAACGGCAGCGTGCCAGCCCACGGCGAATGTGATGCCCGGCCAAACAACCTTCCCACCTGCAGGCTTGGCTCAAATATTGGGCACAGCTGTGCCAGAGCCCAACAAGCACCAGCATACAGAATGCCAGCGCCTGGGTGTCCTGTTTACGCATCAAGGTGTCAAGCTGACCAAACCACCAACAACTGAGAGGCAGGTGCTTGCACAGTCCCTTGTGGGCACCGCCATGAAGACTGCACAGCCGAAGCAGCAACCAACCTACGACAGGGGATGGGGGAAAAAAGGCAGGAGGGGTGCTTACACTGACCTCTTCAGCTTGATACACAGGGCGGGGCGGGGCGGGAGCAGAAAAGGCCAGCTCCTCCTCCTCTGCCTCCTCGGCAACGGCAGGGCCCTCCACCGCCGCCTCCTCTACCTCCTCCTCTGGCACTGCCACAGCGGCTGCCTCCACCTCAGGCTCCACTGGCGCCTCGTCATGCGGAGCAGGCTCCTCAGCTGCTGCAGCTGCTGCCGCCTCTGCAGGCTCCTCGGCAACAGCAGGCACCTCCACCTCTGACTCCTCTACAACCACTGCCTCCTCAGCCGCAGCAGAAGCGGCGGCTGGCTCCTCGGGTGCGGCCACCTCCATCATGCCTGCCGCCTGCGCCAGGTAGGCCGAGAAGGGGGACTCTGCCGCTGCCTGGGGTGCTGGGGCAACCACCTCCTCTGGGGCAGCATCAGTGGCAGCCTCCTGCAGCCAGGGCCAATGCTGCTTCAGCCACCGTGCACACGCACCCAACAGTGAACCGCGATGGTCAATGGCTTGTATGCTTTCCCAATCGCGTCTTCCTGTGCCGCGCTACACCAGCAATGCCCAGATTTTTTTTTTTTGAAACAAGGCCCTGAATCAGACGTCCTGCCTGCCACTTCCGCGTGCCAAAGCGCGGGTCTCCCCCCCCCCTTCTTCCTTCAGAGCAGTTGCTGCCAAGGCTCTACCCCGCCAGGCTTGTTCCGCCCAAGCCTCTCACCTCTGCTGCCGGCTCCTCTGCCACCGGCTCCAGCAGGTCATCGTCAGCCTGTGCTGGCTCCTCCGCGGCAGGTGCAGCCGCCTCGGTCACATCAGCACGCTTCGTCTGCTACGCAACAGAGCAATAGGGGCATCAGCAAGAAAACTGTGCGGCTCAAGCAACACAAGTGACATCCAAGAACACTGATGCTGAGCCATAAAGCACGCTAAGGGGCTGGGGTGGCAACCTGCTACTGGGTATCGGGCAGCTTGAGGAGCAGCTGTTGCGTACCCACAAAACCAGGGAGGGTACTCTCGAGAAGCCAAAAAAGCACACAGCAAGGCCGCCCCCAGTGACTCACAGCAAAGGAGGGCATGGCGGGGCACCAAACCAGTGGTGTTGGTAGCGTGGAGTCTACCCAGGGGCTGGGGCATCCATGCCAGCGGCACTGCCCAAGTAGCAACAGCTTCCTCCAACGCCACAGATGCCAGACTAGACATGCCATGAGCTCAAGAGCGGCCTTCCGACATTCCTCTTGTGCACACGCAGGCAGCTTGCGGGCTACAGTCTTACCTCAGCCGGCTGCTGCGGCTCAGGCTCGGGCGAGCCCATGGCGCCAGCCTCCAGGGGCATGCTGGGGGCGCGCACCACCTCAGCTGATTGCACCGGTGAGGAGGGCAGGCTGACTTCCTCCTCCATCAAGTCTTTGGTGGAGGCGTCGTCGTCGTAGGCCAGGCTGTTGGTCCTCGCCAGGCTGTCGGAGCGCATGGGCCCGCTGAGGGAGGAGCGGGGGGTGAGCATCTTCTGCGGGCAGGCAAGGCCAAAGCACAGCGCTCAGCCTGACAGTGGCAGATGGGTGGGAGGTAAGGCACCTAACAAGCAGGCGAAGGAGAGGTCTGCGCTACAGGCACACTTGAAATGGCAGGGTCAGTACCACTCCGCCTGCTGCCTAGGGCAGGCGTGGTAGCCTGCACCACCCCAGTGCGACCTTCGTTCTTCTCCAAATGATCGGAAATTACTTGCCTGAACCGTCTTGCACGACACGGCTGACTAGTGCTGGGCGGGCTGACAGCCTTATCCGTCGGGCCATGGTACCCCCACAAGACCACGCACCTTGAAACTGCCGCTTAGCCGCCTACGCAGGCTCTTCTTCTTCTTCTCCCCCTGGACAAGGTCCAAAGGAGGAATCTTGACGTCCACGGAGGCCACCTCTGAGACATCGTCCGCGAAGTCGGTTTTCTTGGCTGAATTCTTGCGAGTAAAGCTGTCCCGCAGCTTCGTGGTCCATTTGCGCTCAGCCTCGGACCCGGGAGACACCTGGGAGCTCATGGCCTGCCTGGTGTGGGCGGGCGATAGTAAAGAGGAGGTGAGACGAGCCTAGGGAGCCACAGCCAATAGCGCCAATAGCAGGGTGACCTAAGGCAAGGCAGCGCACCCTAGAGAGCTCGTTCCCCTCCTTCCTAGGGAGCCAGTTTTCACCCAATCGGAGATCTTGGCGGGGCAGCGTGGGGCGGCTGGGCGCAGGGGCCACGGCAGGGCCGCCGCCACGGCCTGTGATGCGACCCTACCCTCGCATGGCCTCTTGGGGGGATCTACAGTCACTTGGGACATCGTTGTTTCCGCAACAAGTTTGCTCTTGCGTGGGCACCCCTGAGGTGAAGCCCCCATCAAGACATGATGGCCAACAGAACGTTTTCAGAGTCTTCAAAGGAAAAGAGGTCATAGGTTCGAAGAAAGTTAGAGAGATCAGGCAGGAGGCAGCCTAGGCATCAACTTGAAAACGTGTCATGCAGTGGGTACCTGGGGCAAGCCTTGCCCCATGTATTGAATACATGCTGGGCCGCAGCAGGGGGGTCGAAAGTCTCCTGCGAAGGTCCCACCTAGCTTGAATCTTTGCAGAATGAACAATACATGATGCCAATTGACACGAGGTGTCCTTCCTAGCGAGAACCCAAGCGGCAACGTCGTGCTAAGATGTTACCAGCGCTAACTGAGGAGCGGGTCAGGTGCACAGTGGACGCCGTGAAGCCCATGATAGTGTGCAGGCAGCGGCTGGAGCGCTTACTGAGCTTTGAAGGGGCTTTGCTAGGTACGGGATGTCGGTGGGGCACCTTGGTGCGATGTTTAAACCTTGCTGCACAGGCGTCCCGTCGCTGGGAGGCACACTGGGGTTAATCGTGCATCGACAGGAGCGCAAGTACGGTGCACCGGAAGGCCCTTGGTTGATTCCACTACGACTTCTAGCCCCCAGGATCAGTTACTATATGACATCCTCTGCAGGGTGTAGAGCTGCTCAGGCAGAAGGGCTGAGCGTGCATCTGGGTCTAGTGGCAGTACACTGTGGTAGGCGGGACGATGCAGGTACCAGGAGGCGCCATGGGGCACCTCAAGTTGGCGCTGCTATGCACACCGTTCCTTCAGCGCCCAGTGGCACCTTGCACAGGAGGTGCCTGAAGGTGCTCTTGCCAGCAAGGCGCCTACCAGCGCCCCGCACTGGGCGCCAGACGCTACCTGTGCGGTGATGTGCCTTGCAGTGCCAGCACCTTCACCTGCCACGTGGTACAAGCGCACCGTAGCACCAAGTGGCACCACACTGACAGCGCTGGCTGGTGCTAATGCTCTCAGGCGCTGCGTGTTACAAGCACCTGTCACCACAGTAGGCTCTTCCTCCATACTAGACTAGCAGTGAGGCTGTGTGGGCCTGGCCCCCAACCTAATGTCAACTCAGGTCATACACTAGGGACCACTAGCACTGGGTAGTAGCGCTTGCCAGGGCGGTCAGTGGACCAGTGGTCAGCGGGGCGCTGGTGAGGTGCAAGCGGAAGGGCCGCTACAGCTGGCAGCAGGTAGCAATCGCACAGCGCGACCAGCAGGGAGCTTGGCTGCTCCAGCTGGCGGGGCCGGTGAGTGGTTCGGCAGGGAGTGTGTTGACAGATGTGTGTGTTGCCAAAAGTGCGAGAGGACGCCAGAGCCAGAGCGACGGGGACTCGGCTACTGTGAAAGGCAGAGCAGCACATGCCAAGGGGGGGGGTGTTGCTTTGTATGAGTTTGAGCCCGAAAGTGTGAGAGAACCCACTGAACGTAGGCCGCCGTTATTGGTAGCAACACACTGTTCTGACTTACAAGCCCACCGCCTCCAATCAACATCAAAGAAAGTCCTTTGTGTATGAGTTGCAATCATTCCCCGCAAGGTGTGATTGCTGGAGCTGTGAGGTTCTTGCAAATGTCCGCGTCCCCTTCATGGCGGGTATAGCTGGCATTGTGCGCAGTAGGTGCGGCCACACTCCTGCGGCCCTCCACGTCAGAGAAGGCTCACCCTCCCATGCCCCAGTGTTCCCTGCAGGACTTGGACGGGGTAAGGGTCGTCCCAGCCATCTATGTTGCACCAGACGGAGTCAACAGAGACAAGGTAGGCCGACCCGTGCACCAGCTAGACTCTCTCTGCCCCAACCCGTGACTGATTCGACCCCCTAAGGTTGTGCTGACCACCAGCATGAGTCAGCAGCACCTGTGGTCGCCTACCTGCGGTGGACTGGATGCAAAGGTGTTCTGCTCTCCAATGTTGCTGCCTGCACTTGCCCGCAGGCTGGGGCAGAAGCCGAGCTGGCAGAGCTTGCGGCCAGGTGGCACACCCTCGCCACCACCAGAGGCCAGGCAAGTGGTGCCCCTCTCCCAGCCGCACTCCCAGCGTTTGCGAGAAGCGTGCACGCCCATTCGCATGCCATGCTTTCTTGTGTGCAGCCGGATGCTGCTTAGATGGGAGTGCACGTGACAGGAAGGGGTCAGACAGCAGTTTGGCAGTGCCATCTGCGTCAGTAAGCAGGCCGAGTTGGAAAGGGGGGAACAAGCTGCAAGCACGAAGGTTGAAAACGCTGGATGCTACTTGCAACGTTTGGGGTTAGATGCACATATAAGCCCACTCGCAGATCTAAGCACGCCTATCTATCCTATATATCCTATCCTCTCCTATTGTCTATATATATATATGATTGATAGGATATTTAGGGTATATACTTGTGTGTATAGTATATGTATATATATACTATACACATCTCTAGATACTGGAGCTGGAGCAGGCCAGGCACCCACTGCACGCTGCCAAGGCTTGTGGCTACACATGCAGGTTGCGCGCGTGTGGTGGCAGCTGAAGGGCACGGCCGGCCTCCTGGCGCAGATCCTGGCAAAGGAGGGGCCGGCGCCAGATGGGTCCATCCCCATCAGCCGCAGGGCACTTGAGGCCCTGCTTGCCACCCTGAGAGACCCCCGCGGGCTTGCAGCCCAGCTTGAGCTGCTGGACCAGCTCTGCATGCCCCCAGAGCCGGCAGCAGCAGCGGCGGTGGCGGCAGAGCCGCCTGCCCCGCTGCCGGCGGTGCTGCGGCAGGTGCCAGTGGCAGGAGGCTGGTCGTGCACAGGCGATCAAGCTGGCCTGCCTCTCGTTTCATTATCAACTCCGCCCGACGTCCCAGCGATGGCGGAAGAACCGCTAACGGCACCATCACCACAGCTGGCTGAGCCTGGAGGAGCACATCCACCAGCAATGCCAGCAATAGTCCCAGCCCAGCCGTTCCCACAGTGGCCCCCGCACCCGCCAGCGGGACCAGCACCAACAGCAGCAGCAGCAGCAGTTGCTGCCTACCCCATAGGGGCCCCCTGCCCACCCGAGCCGACAGCCTATACTCATGAGCCCCAGTGCCCCAGCCACACTCACCTGTTGCCGGGTCCGCTCTTGTCAGCTTCTCTTGTTGGGCACCGGGCCGACTGGCAGCACGGCTCCTTTTGGCACCACGCTGCGCCAGCCATGCCAGCCGCGCTTCCGCCATCCCTCCCACCGGGGTTTGGGTGGCAGCAGCCACAGCGGGCCCCCTTGTTTGCCTTGCCATGGACCCAGGATGCACCCCACACTCGCCAGAGCAGGTGGGATGGAGGTGCTCCGGAGGGCGCCGGCGCCTGGGAGCCTAGCAGGCAGCACAGCGTGGAGCCTAGCAGGCCATACTGGACCCAAGATGCACCCCGCACTTGCCAGAGCAGGTGGGATAGAGATACTCCAGAGGGCGCCGGCGCCTGGGAGCCCAGCAGGCAGCACAGCGTGGAGGCCGGCAGGCAGCACGGCATGGAGGTGGGTGCCAGCAGCAGCACGCCTCTCAGAACCCTGGTGGACGACTTGTGTCCTGCTCAACCCCAGCGCCTGTCAGGGCCATGCAGGGCTGCCTGTGAGGAGCAGCCCAAGCCAGGAAGCGTCCCAGAGACCGGCGCAGCAGGAACCGCTGCACGGCCGTGGCCGTCAGCAGCAGCAGAGGTGGCGGTGGCGGCGACAGCAGCAGCAGCAGCACCCACAGTGGCAGCGCCAGGGGATTCACACAGGCGCCCACTCCTGGACAAGCCTTCGGGGCCGGGCGGCAGCAGCGGCGCTCCTGCAACAGTCATGTACCACCCAGCGCCCGCTCCTGCCATGTCCGGCTCTGACACCGCCCTGGCGGCCCCCCTGGACGCAGCAACAGCAGCAGGACTGGCAGCAGCAGCAGCAGCAGCAGCAGCAGACACAGAGCCGTGCCATTTGGATACACCTGTGCAGCAAAATCAGCGGGGGGGCCCGAGGTGCCGTGCTGCTCCCGAGGCCAGCAGCCCCTCTGCCACTCCTCTCGCCATACCCGTTGGCCCACCGCCTGGGCGTATGGGTGCTGCCTTGGCTGCCTTGGCTGCTGTGGGGGGGGGCAGCCAGGTCGGCCAGCAGGTTGTGGGAGGCGGCGGCCACAGCGCTTGTGAGACGTGTGTAGGAGCGCCCACTACTGTGCGACAGGAGGAACCCAAACCAGCCAAGGCCAGCGTGGCATACTCCCCGGCCAACCGCGCTACCGCCGACAGGCCCGGGCAAGGGGCCAAGTGCGGGGAAAGCAAAAGCAACTTGGAGTGGAAACTCAGCAGCATGGCAAGCGGTCATGATGCCGGCAGCAGTCAGCGGCAGATGCGCTCAGGGCGTAGCACCAGCCGGAGCAGGGAGCGGGGAAGCAGCCGCGGTAGGCGGCACAGCAGGGGTCGCAGCCGCAGTCGCAGTTATGGCAGGCGGCTTGGCAACGGTGTTCGTGAGACGTACCGTTGGCGACGAGCCGGTGGTAGGCAGTACAGTGGGAGGAGCAGCCGCAGCCCCCCTGTCAGAAGGCGTGGCGGCAGCCCTGCCAGCAGGTACAGCAGCCGGAGTCCCAGTGCCCGGCGCGGCAGGAGCCCTGGCCCCTGGGATGGCGGAAGGCTTGCCAGGGGTTACAGCAGGAGCCCTGCCGGGAGGTATGGCAGAAGCCCTGGATGGGAGGCATCTAGACAATGGAGGAGGAGCCCTGCCAGGAGGTGCAGCAGAAGCCCTGCAAGGGAATCATCCACAGGTTGGAGGAGGAGCCCTGCCAGGAGGTATAGTTGGAGCCCTGCCAGGCGGGTTTGGATTAGAAGGTATCACCTCGGTAACAGTGATGGGTAGGTGTGTGAGCAGGTATGGGTGAGGGCCATCTGAAGTGCAGCAGCCGGTTGGTCTTGGCAGGAGCGCGCACCACTTGGCAGGTTTGCTAGACAGTCAGTATATGCTGAAACTCGATTTCCTTGCACGCCGTGCCTTGTCCACTAAGCATGTCAAGTATTTGGGAAGGGGCAGGATGGCTCAAACGTGATGATGGATTGTTCTTTGTATTTATTTAGGGTGGCAGGTAATGCGGTCAGAGAGGAGGTACGGATATACTCGGCTGACATGGTTCTATGCAGTGATGGTCTGTGTCTTGCCTTGTATTATCTTGGACTGGGTGCTATGGCGTGATGTCAGAACATTGGTTGACTTGGAGACCAGCATTGATGTCGGCTTACCTTATAGTTAACTTTTTTGTTTCTGCTATGTCGTTTCGCTCATATGAGCATGCATGACACCATTTGTGCGTGCGGCAGTAGCCCTCAGCCAGTACTACAACTAGTTGCAAGCTACGAGCTATGTATAGTCTGTGTGCCCTTTCTTGGTGGAGGCAACGGGCCTTTTGAATGGTTGATATCCCTTGCAATGTCGCCACTGGCATAGAATATGGTGTCTGTGCAAAATGCTGTTTCCAAGATGGCAATGCAAGTGACAGGACGGGGTCAGACAGCAGTGCGGCGGGTGCCAATGCTGCTTTTTGTTGGCTGACCATGTACATGCGTTTCTGTAAGCGGCAAGTGAGCCGCGGACAAGCACCATGCGACACTGTGACAGAGGTACAGTGGTGCTATGGTTGCATGTCAGAGCTGTATTTAATGCACCTGCAGATTCAGTTCTGCATGCCAGCCAAGGTGGTACAGGAATGTCACACATGGGTAGGCTTGCTGCGAGGTCTGAAGCTTAAGCAGAAACCGGGTCCGTACAATCGTATGCATATGGCAAGCTTGTGAACCATGTACACCAGCTAGCAGGGCATTCTTGCGTCACCATCACCAAGCTAGACTTCACGCTCTCTCAAGGTCCCTCTCTACATGCAAAGCTGCTGTCACCTGCACTCGCCTCTGCTGACAGTCTGATGATACGTGGCCACACTTATCCAGCATGGCACTGCAAAACTATGGTGGCGACCACAGCCTAGACTTGCTACACACAAGTCGTCCAGCTGGGTAGTGGAGAAGTGCTAGCGAGTGTTTCAAAAGTTGATGAAAACACGTTCATGGCCTGATTCAAATAGCGCTCATCAGCATCACGGCCTGCCGGCACAGTTGACCTGGGCAGCCGTGTTGCAGGTGACCGCGGCGCTATCCCACAGGGTGCCATCAGCACAGGGCATGGCATCTGCAGTGCCCGGCCCGCACATCACATACTGGCTGCAGCTCCAGGGGGCCTCCCAGGTGCCCACGCCCTCCGCCTGCCCAGCAGCCACAGGGTGGTCGTCCGTCAGCACATGTGCGAGGCGGGCCGCAGGGAAACAAGGGCAGGCTTTAGCTGACACCCTGTGTAAGGCTCACGTGGCAAACACGTAATTGACAACAAGAACTTGGTAGAAGACTGACAAGGCTCAGCGGGTGGTCCCTATGATTGTTGACACGAGCGCCCCCACCAAGCAAACCAGAACTCACTTGGCACACGCAGGCGGCGTCAGCACAGCCACCGTTGCCACGCCCTGCTGCCATCTTCCGGGGGTAAGAGGGGGCACCAGCCGCAGGCGACGGCTGAAACACAGGCGCAGCCGGTTCTGTGCTAGGAGCCACAGGCTGGGCCGGGGTGGGACCAGGCTGTGTGGGGTGGGCATGAGTTGGCTTAGCCGCAGGGACAGTGGGGGTGGCAGGGGCAGCAGGCGTAGGGGTACGGGTGGGCTCTGGCTGCTCCACGGGTGTGGGCTGCACTGCGGGTGTCGTGGCGGGCGCAGGCTGTGCCGGAGCTACCCCGCCAGCCCCGGTGATGGCCACTTCAGCACAGTTGGTGAACTCCTCCGGGTACGGCCCCGGCTGGGGCGTGGTGCAGGCATCCATGCCGTTGTCGCCAAAGGGGTTGCCCGGCAGGCTGCAGGAGTTGGCGGTGGTCCACCACCACTGGAGGGTGCAGGCCGAGCAGGTCACGCCGGCAGGCAGCCTGCATGGACCACTCGGCCATGAGTATGTAGAGCACCGAAGTGCAGGGTCAACCAGCCATAGAGATGCAGGACCCTGCTCACCACCGCATGGGGCTGTGTGGCCAGGAATTACAATAGAAGAATGAGGGTGCGCAGTCTGACATGCCCCGCGGGGTGCACAGAAGGGCAGGCCTCTTCATGCTGGCAGTGCACAGGACTCGGATGCAAGCTGTGGTTGGCACCAGGTAGGACCCCCGGCCAGGCACACGTTGCGCCAGGTAGAAGCACCACCAAATGTTTAAGTGTGACCATATGAAGCTACGGTCTGACCCTGACTACTCGCCCACTCCCTTCTTGCCCTCTCTCTTGGCGAGGGTTGGGCCCAACCCACCTTAGCCCAGCTCACCACCCTGCCTCGTACCTGTACTGCATGCTGTAGATCTCCCCGTCGTACGCGTCGCTGCCCCCCTGCACGCTGCCCTGGGAGTAGGCGGAGGCCGGGATGGAGTTGCCCTTGGCTGGCTCCGTGGGCGTCCAGGTGAAGGGGCCCTGCCCATCAGCCCTGCACGCCCATAACACATGCAATCCGACAACCCATGACCATTCATTATCGTACCGTGCCTTCTCCACTCTTCTGTTATCTTTTGGAGATTGAAGCTGCATACCTGAAGGCCATGGAGCAGAATGAGTGCAGCTTGCCCTGTCCATCAGTAGCCACTCTGGACCCCAGTGAAGTCATATGCCAGGACATCGCACATCGACCCGGGCCACAGAACACTGCCAAACTCGCGTGCTATAATATATTGCTGTTCAACATCATCTGCCCTGTACCTCTGGAGCACGTTGGCCGCGAGGCAGGCCTCGTCGGCGCTGGTGCGGTCACACAGGCGGAACATGTGGCGCCCCCCATGCTGGGCAGTGAGCAGCAGGGAGATTGTGATCACGCTGCCAGCGGCATATGTCTTCATCGGAGCTGTGGGGGTGAAGCTGCCACCTGCACCCTTGCACACATGCTGCGGATGTCAATGGTGGGGACTCAATGGTATGACTGAGAGGGGGGTGGGCGCCAAAGCGCTCCAAGAGGACCAACCAAGGCTCCTTGTGGTGGTTGGTAACGGTCAGAAAAGGCACAGCCGGGGCAGTGAGGGGACTCACCGCAGACGTCACGGTTGCCGGCAGGCCATGTGAGGGTGTTGTGGCCGGACACCTCATAGGGGCCTGCACGGGCTAGAAGTGCAGCTCAAGAGCATGCCATCACCCAACCGCCGTGCCGTGGGTTTACCACATGTTATTCAATAGATCAATACGCCCAGGCCAGGGTTCCCCATAAGTGGTGTCAATACGAAGCCAGGACACACTTTGCCCGCCATGAGGACTGAGAAGGTCAAGCAAGTGCATTTCAACTCCCTGATGCTGGTTGCTAACCATGTCACGCTGGCTGGACGGTGCCCAACAACCTCGCTTGGGAACACATACTTCCTTTGCTGAGCATGGAGGTGCCTTACCTCCGGAGGTGCACGACCCAGCGTCACCGTTGTCCTGGATGACGTTGCGGGCCTTGGGCTCAAACATGAAGCCGTGGCCCAGCACAGTCAGTGGCGCCACCATGAGGGCCAGGCCCAACACGATGCCAGTCAGGTGTCCCATGGCTGCAAACGCACTATGTGCTATATGTAAACCGGGACAGGCACCCAACTAGGCAGTATGAGCTTGAGTGAGCTCGTCTTCGTACAGGAGTCACAGTAGATGTCTCCCTGCCTAGCGTTAGGCAATTGAGTCAGCTGAAGTAAGGCAGCCAAGAATTGGCTATTTACAACGGGAAGGAAGGACTCACCTCGTTTGTTTGATCGGGCAACTTTGACGGACGCAGCCACGCAGACTGAAGCGTCAACCCCGACCGAATGCCCAGTGTTAGCCGAACACAAAGTGTGCCATAGCAGTGAAAATGAGCTGACGCACAAGTTGAAACGCACGTCCAAAGGCGGGTCAGCATCCAAGAAAGTAAGAGCGAACAGGGCGCCCGCGCAAGGACGGAAGCCAACATCGTCACAAAACCGGATGTTACTGGGCTGGAGTCAAAGCATTGAGGGTAGGTACCTCAACCCGCGGGCTGTGGGGTTTAGCGAAAGCCTTGGCCGAGGTCTAATTTGCTGATCGCTATCCATGATGTGCCAACGGGAAAAAGAAAACGACCCAAGCAACGCTGTTTTGCTCACGGCAAAGAACATGGAGGTGTATGCCAAAATGCCAAAATCCATGTCTGAAGGACAGTGCCAGGACCACTGCCAGGACCACTGCCGCGCAACCTCCAGCAGTACCCTCGGACATCTGGACTTGCCTCCTTCACACATGTGCCGAAAGTACTTGCATGCAACAGGACGAGTGCCTCGCTGCCCTAGCCAGCGGGGTTGACTTCACTTTAATAGGCGAGCACCAAGTGCAGTACCCCCCAGGCAAGCACAGACAAGCTGATCTGCAATGCCCAGTATTCATCCTGGTGACCTGTAGACTCTCCTAGTGGCCTGGGTTAAGGTAGGTACCCCAGAGGTCCCGCAGGCCTGGACGCAAGTATTGATGGCGCAGCATTCCTAGCTATATTAAGAGGAGGCAAGCAAGGGCATTACATTTCCTAGCAGGTTGCACTGCAATCCTTTGGGTTTAAGGCCCGTTAACTCCAACACTGCCAACTCTCTGCAGGGCTTCCCCAAGGCAGTTTGGTTCCACTGCCGTCCCCCGTGGGGCGGGGCAGCACCGCCAGTCCCCCACGCCTCCCTGGCTTTAGTTCAGCAGGCCGCCTTTGAGGTAGCCAGCCTCCGCAGCGGCCACCTGCACACCCGGCAGCAGGCAGCATGCTGGGGGTGCAGGACCTCCTGTGGAGGGAGCTGCAAGACCTGCAGCCACATTCCCCAAGAGCGCCAGCAGCAGCGATACTTGCGCCGCCTGCCCCGCCCACCTACTCCCAGCCCTCCACGCCCCTCGCTGCAGCAGGGGGTGGTGGGCAGGCAGGCGCGGCAGCCGCCGCCTCTTTCACAGTCTACTGCAACCAGAAGAGGGCCAAGTCGGACGCCCTGGTCGACTGGTTTGTCATCTCGACGTACGGCTTTGCCATCGCCCGCTGGTGGCATGCCATGCCTGCCCACTGCGTGGCAGCCTTCGTGGGACACCTGGCGCTGAGCCTGCTGCGCCAGGTCTGGTATGCCCTCAGCCCTGGCAGCTACCTGCGGTGGAGGGAGGTGCCCGTGGCAATCCAGACGGCCGCCACCCTGGCCAGCCCCATCCCCACTGTGGTGCTACTTGATATGGTGCGGCCTGCCAGCGTTAGTGACAGACATGTGGGGCAGCCTAGCACAGACTGCATGTTGTTGCAAACCATGTTGCATGTCCAGGGCAGCTGCGCTGACGAGCACAGGTTCAACCGCCGGTAGCCAGGCTGCCTGTGGCAGGTTAGATACCCCTCGCTGACCAAACCCATAGTCTGGGGTGGGCCCTCGAGACCTGTGTGTTAGGTCCTCTAACTTCGCCTCTTCAGGCGCCCTGGCTGCTGTTGTCCTGCTGTGCAGGCGCGCGCCCTGGGCGACACCATGACCCGGCTGGGGCTGGGGAGCACCGCCCCGGCCACCCTGCTGGCGCACCCCGCCGTCTTCATGTCAGGCGTGTTCTTCGTCAGCCGTGCCCAGAAGATGGCCATCATGGCCCTGGGATACCGTACCCGCCTGTGGCTGCACCTGCCCCTCCACACAGCCATGCTGGTCCTGTGCTCCACGCACATGCCCAGCGTGTGCGCACAGCTGTTGAAGGGCTCAGGACCCGAGCGCACCTGCAGCCTGGCCGTGCTGGGCATGTGGCGCCAGGCGTTCTCCACGCTGAGCGCGCTGCCCCTGCTGTACTCCCTGCCCACCCAGCCCCCCGTCCTGCCGCCGCCCACCCAGCAAGAGTCCCCCACCCTGTGCAGCTGTGTGCTGACAATGATCATGCTGGCGGCGGGGTACTTGCTGCCTATGGCCGCCAATGTGGTGTGGGAGAGCCGTGAGTGGGTGGCGTACCGCCGGCAGCAGGCGCAGCATGAGCTTGTGGAGCAGCAGCGGCAAGGGGCAGCTTCCAGGGAGGCGCAGCATGGCGTAGGGAGGACCCGTGGCACTGGCGTTGCGGCAGGGGAAGCAGCTAGGGAGCCGCGTGTGGCGCTGGGTGTGCCCAAGTGGCTGGCGGCGACGGTGTATGAGAGCGTGTGGGAGTTGGCGGGGGGTGACCAAGGCATGGGGTGGCACGCTGGTGTGGTGTGGGTGCTGCTGCTGGGGGCGATCTGGCTGGGCATCTCGTCCACATGCTGAATCTCACTCAAATGCGGAGTGGGGCCGGAGGGGGTGGGGGGAGGGGCAGGTAGCAAGGGCAAACCCCAACAAAGCAAGATGTGGCTGAGGTGGTGTAGGAAGGCAGGTGTGCATGCGTGGCCATGCGTTTGGGTTTGATCTGACTAAAGAACTAGGTGATGGTGGCAGCTAGCACCATGGAAAGAGTGAGGGTTGCGGTGTGTCAGGGCCGGTTGCAGGGTGCTAGAAAGAAGGTTCAAGCTGCATGTGCCGCCGCGGAGTGGAACTTGAGTGATATGCAAGATGCAAGACTTGGTGCATACACTACTTGAAATTTCATTTGAGCGGCATCTTGCTGTGTGGAGTGCCTTGCTGTGGAAGCGTGCCTTGCTGCATGTTTAAGAGTCACTACTAGTAGTGCCCCAGGTGCCTCCAGAAACCCACATTTCCCCAATACTAGATCTGTAGTATAATCTGCTCCTTTTGGCATGGTTTTGCTTGGTGCATGTGCTGCTGTGCTTGCCTTTACTCTGCTTCTTGTCTGCTTTGCGTCTCTCAACCAGCCTTGCAAGTCAAGTCTTCCTTATCTCGAGGACAGCTTAAACTCCGTTACGTGCGTCCTTCCTTCGTAGGCCTTGTTGACTAGCAGTACCAGGCCTGCCAGACCTCAGGAAGGACCAACACAAGCGCACTGTTGGCTTCATCCCGAGTTGAAGGAGCCACAGTACGGGTGCACATCACTAGCAAAGACACCCTCACTGGACTAGACCCTAGGCTGATGCGCCCATAGACAACAGCCGTGCCTAACCTCTGTTTGGAGCCTTTGTTACGGGCCTGCCCAACCGCACAAGTTTGCATCCATGAGCCATGTGGTACTACGTGATGCCATACAAAGCACGGCTCACTCAGAAATTGGTCCCTTTATTCAACGCCTGACATGTGACATGCCTGCCCTACAGGGCGTGCGCTAGGGGCGTGAGCTGTCTTTGGCGCCTTTTAGGCTTGCTGTACCTGCCAGCTGGCAGGCTCCGGTCTGAAGCCGCCCCACAGGGGTAGAAAACACAGAGAGCGCAGCTGATCAGGCATTCTACTCTTTCAGCGCTCAGCAATCAGCCATAGCTACAACTCGTGACGCCTCTCGCTCCTTGTGATCTCGTTTGACGACCAGCACCTTCCTCCCTGATCGTCATGGTTGGCGTCACCGCAGCCTAGTAAGTACTGTGCGCAGCGCATGTTTCAGTCAAGAAGCTCGTGCCGTGCGGAGCGGTGCCTAGATGACACTTGATGCGAGCCGCCAGCCTGCAATTGTGCCCGATCTGTAGCTTAGCGACCTGGCAGCTTACGCTGACCTTTGATTAGCAGCATCAAGGCTACTTAACTTTCCAGGGGTCGTTGATTGCCCGCTTGCAAGCCCCACGACCGTGCCCTGGTCCTGATGCGTGCCTTGTTGTCCGGGCCAACAGGAGGCAATGATCTTAGGGTTTGCCACCCTGCTGCCCTCTATGAGAACCCTCATGCAGTTCGTGTGCCCCAAGGCGCTAGGAGGGACCCCCATCAGCGCTTTATGCCGTATTGGCCTGCCAAGCCTTCTTCCCCACCCTCCACCGGCTTCCCCCAGCCCGGTGGCCCTTGACGCCTCTAAGCCCACAGCCCCCTCCCTGCCCCTCTTCTGCAGCCCGGGCCCCGGGAGCCCAAAGAAGGTCGTGCCAGTTGGCGCGGTAGAGGGCCTGGTGTCAGACGAGGCCCACCCCCCCAGGGCAGCCGACCTCGCGGAGCTTCATGCCCTTCAGAAGAAGACCGGCGGCGACAAAGCAGGTGGGAGCGGAATACATGACGTTGCTGCACCTTCTAAGCTAACAGTAAGGCAAGTAGTAGTGCCGGGATGGAGGGCATGAGCAGCTGAGCGCTTGCCCCGTGCTGGTGCTCCAATGCCGGTTAGGCCATGGTAAAGGGTACTTTGGGGCCTGGGACTTGATACTGAAGGGCGGGCTGCATTGCTGGGTATCACACGTGCCGCCACCATCAGCAGCCAGCTTGGGACATGTGCTTGCAACCCTGACAGCGTCGTCACCATGTCACCTTCTCACTGGGGTCGTGGCTGTGCTGTGTCTTCCTTGGCTGCAGGCAAGGCCGGCATGCAAGCCTCGGTGGCCGCCACCCTTCAGTCCTCCGTCAAGGAGCCCAAGGTGGGTAAGGGGTACATCTTTTTTCAAGCTGGGGACCCCCAGTCAAAATCGGCCTATTTTCAGAGGGGGTGGGTGTTACACAGCAGCAGGAGTCGCCTGCTCCCATTGTTTCTCTGCATCACCCCAGCCGTGCCATGTCATGCCCTGGCGCGGCGGTGTAGCAGCCCGCCTGCTTTCTTAGCCCGCCCAGCCTTGATGCTCAAGATGGTTGTTTCTGGGGAGGGCGGCACGCCCCATGCCAGGCTGCATGCAGCCTGTAGCGTTCCTGCAGCCGCTGCACACTCTGCGACCCCTTGGCACAGTGCTTTGTTTTGGCCCTCCCCTTGCAAAGCACGGTGAACTTACCCTGTCCACCCGGTCTTGCCCCATGCCCGAACTTTTTCTCGCCAACTCCTGGAGATTAAAGGTTTTTTTATCAGGCTGGGCGTCACTCCAACCCCGCCTGTCCTGCTGCCTGCCGCAGCATGTGCACATCCCCGCGGGCTCTCACACCCCCGAGGAGCAGTCTGAGCTGGCCCATGCCATGGTCAAAGACCTGGATGACATCCACCTCAGCCCCGCCGTCATCTACCACAACCTCTCGGTGGGTAACTCATTATCGTCCAGCCAGCTGTCCAGGAGCCGTCTTGCTGTGTGGACCTGCCGGCAGTTGCGCTTATGTGCAGAGTGGTTAAGGGCATTGGCTGGGCTGGAATGGAAAGCTTGGCCTCTCTCTTGGGGGTTACTTGCTTCTGCTGCCTGCAGAAGCCCCCCCCTGGTCTTTGCTGGCAGGGGCGCAGGGCACTGCTGGCTCTTATCTTCTCAGACATTGCACGTACCGTGCGTATGCCCTGGTGTGACTCCCCAAGTCAACAGGCAGTAGGCAAACGCCTGCTTGCTTGTCACCTACCTGGCTGTGGCCCACATTGATGACACAGTGGAGCCGTTTACTCATCATATCATGTATATGCTGCCTGCAGGTGGCGGAGCTGTATGGTAAGTGACTCAACATCACTGGGAGTCAGGCTGCGCCGCCTTCCCAGCGCTGATGCCAAGGCATCTGACAAACGGCGCCTGGCTTGCGCAGAATGTCACTTCCACAGACTTGCATATGAAGGCCAGTCTCAATTGTTCCGACTCCTGTTCTTGCATTGTCCGTGGTTGTGGTCTTTAACTAGGACCCCACCAGGAGCCTCCGTCCAATAAGTGTGCCCTGCTGGTTGCAGAGCATGCACTGCGGTACGAGCCCAGCACGCACATCGTGAGCACCGCCGCGCTGGCCACGCTCTCCGGAGCCAAGACCGGCCGCTCCCCCAAGTAAGTCAAGCGTGGGCCTCTCCTAGGGGGGTGGCAACATTTGCAGCTGCTGTCTGCGCCCATCAGTTGGTCTTAGTGGGGCACATGCGCTAAATATATAACTTTCGTTAGGTCTAAGCTTGACCACACTTGCTCCCCAGGGCCAAGGGCGAGATAGTCCCACATATCCTTAATCCCCCTCCTTGACAAAAACGCTACTTATTATTATTGCAGTGAGCATACTTACTGGTTATGAGTGTAGTACTCACTGCTTGTCTCTGGCCCGCAGGGACAAGCGCGTTGTGAGGGAGCCCGAGACCGAGAAGGATGTGTGAGTTGGCCTGCCCACCCAGCATACACTTGACTGCTCTATTTTGAACTCTAGCCGGATGGGCAGTGGCAGGCAACTCCGCCTGCGCCCTCGGTCAAGTCCTTTATTATGCAACTATTCTTGGTATGTTGAGCTCATGGTCGGAGTGCCGTCGGACATCTTGACCTTGGACCTGAGGCTCCCAAGTAAGATGCATGGGAGACGCATCAGGGCTGCACTGGCATATGCACATGGGTTGCAGACCGGCGCTTTCGCCTGACTTTTGCTGTCACATTGGGTCATGCAGGTGGTGGGGCGCCGGCAGCCCCAACTACGAACTGGATGAGAAGTGAGTCGTGCCCGCTTGCACTGATTTACAGTGGCTTGCGATTGAAACTGCCAGGGCTGTGACAGAGTGCTTCTGCGCCAGCTATCTCCTTGTCCGGCCGCTGCTACCGGGCAGCAGCAAACGCTTGCCCAGCTCCAGTCAGTCGGTAATACGAGCCGGCAGCGCTGCGTTGCTCTGGTAGCATTGGAATACAGCATGATTGAGCCTGACACCCCATGCCCTGCGCCCCTGCCTGCCCAAGCATAGTGAGTAACCTTGGCTCCCTGCCTGCCTGCTCACAGGACCTTCATCCTGAACCGTGAGCGCGCCGTGGACTACCTCAACACCCTGGACCGCATCTACGTCTTCGACGGCTACGCGGGGTGAGGCTTGCATAAGGACTCCAGGAGACTGTTTCTCCATTTTGGCTGGCTCTGCGGCGCGAAAGGCTTCCCGTTGCAGCGCTTGAGAGGATACTCGGGCCGCTTCCCACTATGCCGCGCCGGCTTCGTGGGAAGAGTGCAAGCAAAGAAGCCGCCAATCTCGTCTCAAAACTTCCAAGCTATGCTCAGTCCGGAGTGCTTGCTTTTGGCTGGTGCCAGAGCTGTGCATACACACATGCAGTAGCTACCTGCAGCTTCTGTGCCTTACCCACTCACCCCCCATGGCGCTGCAGGTGGGACACTGAGGCGCGGTACAAGATCCGCATCGTGTGCGCCCGCCCCTACCACGCGCTGTTCATGAACAACATGCTCATCCGGCCGACCGAGGCGGAGCTGGCCAACTTCGGGTGAGCGGCACAGCACAGCACAGAACAGCGCAGCGCGTGGGGCCTGTGGCTAGGTTTTGTGTGCTGGACCCCCCTCTGGTACTGCAGTGCATGCCGGCAGGGGGGTGTGCTTGCAGATTCTTGAATGGCAGAGGTGCAGAAGCTACACTAGTGAGCCGGCCTGGGTACTGTCGCACTCTTTGGTTGACCTTGCTCTCTAGGTATGGTGCATGGCGACAAGCTTCCAGCTTGCATGTCCTGCGGCTTGTCAAAGTCCTAGAAAGCCAGGAATTCCCAGAGCCTCTGTGCTTGGTGTCTTGGGGAAGTGATGCTGCAGCATCAGGTGTCAATGCCCTCGCCTCGTGCCACGACTGCCACACCCCTTCTGTTTCTAGTGCCGGCCTTACACTTTGCTGCCGCCTTCCCCACATATCCACAGGCACCCCGATTTCACCATTCTCAACGGTGGCGCCTTCCCCGCTAACCGCTACACCTCCTACATGACATCCTCCACATCCATCGATGTGTCTCTGAAGCACCGCGAGATGGTGGGTGGTCCTCTCGTCACCACCAAAATGGCTCTTGGTCGCGGAGCTCCTCCGGTGATTGGTTGCTGTCAACTGCATGTAGTGCAGCTCTGCCATTCTTCTTCAGATGACGTTTACTTTTAAACGCACGAGCATTTGGGTTGCTTACCTGCTCAGCGTAACGCCCTCTGCATGCGAGGCCCAACCTTGTCAACCCTCTCTCAGATTGTGGCTGGCGGCTTACTGGTGTCATGCCTTAGAAGTGGTTGCTTGGTGCAGGTGATCCTGGGCACCCAGTACGCTGGGGAGATGAAGAAGGGCGTGTTCACCCTCATGAACTACATGGTGAGCCACACAGCCAGCTTGCAAGCCAGCCAGCCAGGCAACACGAGAGCGACAGCAATGCCAGCCTGGGACGACGCGCGGCTTGGTTGTGCCAGTTGGCCGCTTGCTTGCAGACAAGAGTTGGGCAGGGCTCAGCAATATGGGTGGATAAGCACTTGCAGCAGTACAGTGGGGGCGCATGCACTGGCCGTACCGCCAGCTTGACTGCTGCAAGCTGCCCAGCAATGTGGGTTTAAACAGAGTGCATCTCTCTCCGTGTGCACTATTCCGGCTGCCAGTGTCTTGCTGATGCCAGACAGAGCGTAGAGGCTGCGCAGTCAATGTTATAACTATGTTAATGTCGGGCCTCCTGACTGCAGCTGCCTAAGAGGGGCATCCTGTCGCTGCACTCCGGCTGCAATGAGGGCCCCGAGGGTGACGTCACACTCTTCTTTGGCCTCTCTGGTGAGTCTGCTTGGCCTACTCATTTAGTGGTGGCTCTTAGGTGGGAGGGCGACGAGACGCCTACATACCGCCGTATGTGTCCCAGCGAGACCCTTTTTGTGCCGGCTGGACGGGAGAAGCCTTGGCATGAGCAGCGCCCACAGCGTCCTTGTTTAGGGAACCCGCCTTCCTCCCTCAACTCAATGCTGACCTGGAGCATTTGACACTACTTCTGAGGGCATTGGAACACACACCAGGCCCCCCTCTGACCCCTGCCCTGTTGTCTCGCTCGCTGCAGGCACCGGCAAGACCACCCTGTCTGCCGACCCCAAGAGGCCGCTGATCGGCGACGACGAGCACGGCTGGGGCGACAACGGGGTGTTCAACATCGAGGGCGGCTGCTACGCCAAGGCCATCGGGCTCAAGAAGGTGAATGGCGTGGGGCAGCGGCAGGCCCTGGGGGAGGTGGGGCCAAGTGCTCCTACGGCTGGTTGGGTATGAGTACCTTGCCCCGCTCCCACAAACTTCACAAGTTCACACAACCGTTCCAGCCGCCGCCCTAGGGACTTGGGCGCCACCTTAGCGGGGCTTGGCCACCGTGGGTATGCTGGCGGCCACCCAGGTGTCAGCAATTCTCATTAGTGGCCGCCAGTCACCTAAGCTTGGTGACCGGCGGGTCAGGGCACCTGATCTGGTCAAAAAACAGTTCTTCTCACGCCAAAACCTGGGTTCCCGCCGGGTGCAGGAGAACGAGCCTGAGATCTGGGATGCCATCCGGTACGGCACCATCCTGGAGAATGTGGTGTTTGACGAGGAGACACGCGTGGTGGACTTTGAGGCCAGGTGGGGTCACGGAAGCGTTGCGAAGGTTGTGGGCCTAGCTAGACCTGCACGGTAAATGCCACAGGCGGGGTGCTGCGTCCGGCAAGGGTGAAGGCACTGCGAGGTTTGAGCCTACAACCTGTGTGTTTGACCCTCCCTTACCCC
>BBXU01002804.1:0-70879 GCA_001598975.1 Parachlorella kessleri
CCCTAAACCCTAAAAACTAAAAACTAAAAACTAAAAACTAAAAACTAAAACCTAAAACCTAAAACCTAAAACCTAAACCCTGAACCCTGAACCCTGAACCCTAAAACTAAAAACTAAAACCTAAAACCCTAAACCCTAAAACCTAAAACCTAACCCCTAAACGCAAGACGCTCTCAAGATGCTCACAGGACCAGTCTTCCCCCCAGTGATTGGCAAAGCCACACAACCAACAAGTCATAAGGAAAAAGAGCGTATTTAACACATAGCTGAATACTATAGGAAGGGACCCAAAGAAGATGTCTTATAAGCGAATGCACAGCTTGGACAGTACTTTTTTTCATCACTTTTAACTGCACTATCAAGAAGCTACGACTGGAATGTCCATGACCACCAGGCCATTCTACACGTACGGAGTCAAGCTACTGTCTTACGTTGATGAGGCAAAGGCCAGGATGTCCAGTTCACAACACACCATAGTAGTCCACAAGCTGTCGAACACTAGCACACCTAATCCTATGATGGTTCACAACTAAAATCCACCTCAAAGGCCGGTTGGCAGGGTAATTTATCTTGGCTTCAATCCAAGCTTCTACTCTTGGTCTAAGTTCACATTTCGGTATTCGTCTCCGGGCAGGGTTTTACGTTCTTACAGCTGGACCTCAGGGTTGGGTTTAACGTCCACACCGCTAGACATCAAGGCTCTTCTTATTGTCCTTAGAGTTGGACACTCCGACACCCGAGGTTCAGGCTGCCATTGCCTTGCGGCTGGCTGCTTCTCACGGTGGCCACAAATATGGCTGGCACACCACATGTGCCAGTTGCCACGTCTGGCTGCTGCACGAATGCCGCTCCGGGCACCCATTGCTATGGTGTTATAGCTATCTACACTTCCAGCAACGCCTTTATAAGATGCAGTTTCCCCGGGGCTCACATCCTTACAAGGCGGAGCGCGAGCACCGCTCAAGTCAGACCCCGAACAGGGGAACAAGCAAGCATTATTTCAAAAGAATGCTATAAAAACAACTTGGAGGGAAAGACTATCACATGCCTAGCGACACACGTCTAGGCACGGGCAACACATGGTTCGAGGCAAGTCTAGGACAACCTAGGCCGAAGCCAAGTCCCATGAGACACACGTAACTGACTAATCATGACAAAGAAGCGTGCTGCCAAGGCGCAGGCGCGGGGCGTGTCACAAGCCTGCAGGTGTAAGCTGCTTGCGAAGTGCAGGTGTAATTTCTGTCGCTACTTGGCTGCTTTACTGTTCCTGCTCAGTAGCGGCTGCTGTTACCATTGTAGTTGGGCTGAGCTGAAACCGCCGATCACCCCTTCTTGTTTGTCACAGCGACGGGCGTGCCCATCAACAAGGCATCCCGGCCCCAACGGTGGAAACAGATCCTCACCCACTAGGCAACCCCAAGCAGGTCCAGAAGCGGCGGCACATCTTTGTGGAGGAGAGGAGCGGGCCCGAGGCCGCTACTGGGTTAGCCGACACGGGCCCCACCATGGTAAGCTAAAGGTGGTATGGTGCGGTGGTAAAGCCTCCACAAACCACCTGATATAGGGGTGACGAACCCCAAGCAGGCAGGCAGCGTTTAGTAAACCCACACATGTAGACGTGCTGCGTGGCGACGCGTCGGCAGCCGCCCAGGTTAATAACACTTGTGCGTCTGCAGCCCCCCATGTTGACAGCAATCTTGCCCAAGCGCGGTGGCAAGGGTTGTACCTGCGCAGGCTTGTGTAGACACAGGCGTGTGTTTGCGGGGCATTTGACGTGTATAACCTCATGGTGCTCGGCAGCCGACGATCAGGCATGTCACTGAGTGCAGGCCATAAGGAACGCAAGGAGGACCTGGCAGGCCAAGTACGACATCTCGTACCACGCGCGTGAGGTGCAGCTGGCGGTGGGCAAACATTTCAGCATGGCGCATTCCCCCGAGCCCCTGGCGAAGAGGGGAGCTGTAGTGGTGGATAGCGAGAGTGCCAGCCAATTACATTGAATGTTGTTCGCAAGGGGCTGGCAAAGCGTGGAAGGCTTGGATCAAAAGCGCGGCTGCGCCCCGCCCGCACCTATTTCGGTGGTGCTTGACTTTTTGTATGACATCTCCTACCCCTGCTTAGCCCATCCCGGCATATTCTGACATGTATTTGAGGGGGAAAAGAAGGAAAAGCTTAGCCTTGGCAAGGATTGCACCCTGCCATCTTGACATGGCCCGCCGAATGGCACCATTTCCCTGACGCAGATGAGCTGGCTGGGGCAGGAGCTTTTTGGTGATAGCACCTTGTCCTCGCACCAAGGCATCCACGGTTAAGGAGAGAAACGAGAGTGCCTCTAGATCACTGCAGCCCGGCTAAGCCAGCACCAACAGCGTGTGCTGAGCTCTAGCCAGCCGTAGCTCTATTTCTGGAAGGAGAAAGGGCGATCCTACAAGCTCACATGGTGCCTCCCCAACAAGGCAGCAAAGGAAGCCTACCAGCACCGCTGCCTGCCAACCATGGTGGGCATGCATGAACCGCTATGCACCCTCTTCTTAAGATACGAAGCAGCTGACTGCCTGCCAGTGCTGCACTCTGTGTGCAACGAGCACGACCGCCTCACAACTCGGCACCATAGGTGAGGAAGGCAGCCATGGATGGCACTCCAGCACGCACTGTCCGTCATAACATAAGTGACCGAGCTCTCATACTGCCCTATTGCAGGTGGGGAAGCAAACAGGAGAACAACCTAGAGGCGGCACGACGCACACAACACGCCGCTTGTACCAAGCACTGCAACCCCAACCCAGACTGCAGGCGGTGGGACCGGTCACCCAATTGGGACCCGGGCAACCACATGCTGGTCTCAATCGCCAGGCCTGGCACCTAAGAAGCAGGAACGGGGGAGTTGTTACCGCCCTACCACCCCAAGGGCTCCACTGAGCAAGCCGCCATACAGGAACCTGCGACGCCACGCACAGGCTCAACAATCGCACCCACCAATACAAACTTCAGGGGCACCAGTTTCCACCCGTGCCATGGCTGTGTTTGGGGGTCCCCATGTCAACAACGGGCAGGTAGCCTATCGTGGTGACGTTGAAGCACCTCCAGACCCTCCTCAGTTTGCAGCACATGTGGCAGCGTCGTGCCTGTCATTATGCACGCCTGCACGTGTATATAAAGCTGTAGAAGTCTAGGGACATGAATATTCAACATACCGGTGCCCATCCGTGGATCCAGTAGCGTCAAAGGCCACAGTGTGGGGTGCAACTGATGTCTCCCCTTTGAGCCACGCCCCTGGCCGGGTGCCCACCTGGCGCTCGGCTGCGGCTGGGCATATTATATATACTATCTAATTGCCCCCGTGGCGCATGGACGTGCAGGGACGTACAAAAACAATGCCTCCAAGGCAAGGATACATTCACGGACATATAGGGGCCGTGTCCATATGGGCACTAAGACATGCAGTGGCTGGGACGCGAGGGTGGAAATCAACAGTCAATTCCCCTAGAAACCAAACCCCGTTGTTGCTCATCCGTGTTCATTACTCTCACCCTCTGCTAGTGAGGCAGCTTCCACCCGCCAAGCTGCTGTCACACTTCTTTTTGTCATGTGCAACTCAGCAAATACAGAAAGCAGCGTACACGGTTGTGTTACTGCCAGTGTGCTTGCAGCTTGTCTCCCCTCCCTAATTCTGTCTGCTTTTTGACGCAGCTGGCACCCGCCACACTGCTGTCTGACCCCTTCCTGTCACATGCATTTCCATCTTAAATACAGAAAGGCAGAACTGACCACTTTTCAAAGCCCTACTGTCTCTGTCCCTGCAGCTCTCTCGCTCTCTGTCTTCTCCGGCTGACAGGTCATTTACAAGGAAGGTGCCGCCCAAATACCGAGAAGGCTGCATGTTTGGGCCTGAAATGACACCCAGGTCAGTCCGCGCAGCAGGGCCAAGGCAAACTAAGTCCGTGACCTGACGGCTGTTCTCAACCTTCGCTGAAAGTGCAGCAGCATGGCATGTCCATGACATCACACTTGGCCCACGAAGTTACCACCAGTGACTGCTAATTAAGTTACAGGAACTGCAAAGTACAAAACAAAAGTTTCTTGAAAACTAAATGAGATGTAGTGCAAGCAGTTTAGCACCAGTGGGAGCCGTACTGTACCTCTTTCCAGCTTGGCACTGGGGGTCCTATGCTCACCAAACGCGACTGGATGGGGGTATTAACCTTGTTTTGTGAGTAGTGGGTGGTCCCTAAGGCACTGTTGACGTCCCAAAAAGAGCTGCTGCACACCTCATCCTCTCTCAGGTAGGCCCAGCCTCACAGCCTGCGGGAGGGGCCGCCGCGTCCTGATCGCCGCTCTAGCATGGCTGAGGACGGCAGCGTGCCTTTGTCCGGCAAGGCAGTGTTCGACCAGGAGCTGTATGGGGGTGGCGACAAGTACACAGGTTATGACAAGGCCATCGGGCTCGATGACGATGAGATGCTGGATGAAAGGGAGAGGGCGCTGGCAGAGTGAGTAGTAGGCTCGTGGCAAGCTGCTGTGCAGCACCATGTGGGCATGTGAGCAAGGTGTCCTAGGAACATGCTGCGTTGGGCAAGTGACTGGCAGGGGCACTGGAACTAGCGAGGGCAAGCGACTGGTTGCTGCAACGGCTGCAGCGCTCTATGAGCAGCCCTGTGCACCATTGTTCATGCACTTGTCTCTCGAACCAGGCTTGTCTCTCGAACCAGGCTTGAAAGTTTTGGTGCTTCACTGCTCCAAGTGATGCTGGGGTGGACAGCCCTGTTCTGCTGTACGTACACCAAGACAATGCAGGTGCGCCGCTCTCGCTTATTCCTTCTGTCTGGTTGGTTTGCCCCTCGCAGTAAGCTGGCCTCCTACACAGCCCCTAAGAGTGTGCTGTCGGAGCTGCCGACTGAGGATGGCACAGGAGAGGAGGTAAGGCACTCTACAGCCCAGGTCTGCTTAGGGAAGCATATGCTTGTGTGCTGAGGGTGCTCAAGTGTGTTGTTGTGCTGGCCACACTGCTCGGTTTTTGAAGCTAGGCAAATGTGCAAAAGGTGCATAGTCTAGTGGCTAACCTATAGCTCGTCTCCATTGCAGCTTGCTGGGCCTTATGTGTCGCTGATGGTTGCGTTTTATGGACTGTCCTCATGCAGGTGGTGAGAAAGTGCACTGCTATTCAAGGGGAAAAGTATGTGGTGGTGATTTTGCGCCCTGCCATCCTTCCAGGTCTAACCCATGGTTAGCAAGCCCCACAGCAGCAGACCGCCATGGTGTCCACCATCGCCTGGCTTTCCTTCATCTGTGCAGGACGGCTTGGGCAAGGGTCAGCGCATTGTGGACAGGGAGGATGAGTACCGCCGGCGGCGCCTTAATCGCATCATCTCGCCTGACCGTAATGATGCGTTCCTGATGGGTGATAAGACGCCTGACGCGCGTGTGAGGACCTATGCTGATGTTATGCGAGAGCAGCAGTTGGCACGGGAGCGGGACAACACACTGCGCAACATTGCCGGTAAGTGCTTGTTGCGAGTGGGGGGTGTGCGTGCCATGTGACGTATCTACGAGTGCTCTGGAGTGTGGGGTGAAGGTGGAACGCGGCAGGCTTGGGTGTTGGTACTTTGGGTGGCTGAGATGCGTTTGCCGTGAGCCATGGTCTGTACAACAGTGGCCTGAAAGTGCAACTGTGAACGATCCGCTGGACTAACCTGGAAATCGGGAACCGCTGCTGCGCCGGCTTGCAGAGAAGAAGCGGGAGGAGGAGGAGGCATTGGCAGCCCAGGAGTCAGCCCTGGGCCCGACCAAGGCCTCGGGAATGGCCCCAGCACCGCAGCCTGCAGCACCAGCGGCTGCAGCTGGGCCGGCGGCCTCGGCAGGGGCCAGTGGCAAGCGGCGCAACCGGTGGGACAGTTCCGAAGCTCCAGACCTCGGGTAAGTTGCCCTGACAGCCTGCTCCTTTGAGGAGGTGTATGTCGGTTCTATGGCAAGTGCTTTCGCGAGTAGAAGATGGTGAGCTGTAGGGGTCATTTGTCTTTGGGAACAGCTGGATGCCTCTCCCAAGGAATCGCATGGCCAAAGCCAGCTTGCGTCAACTGGCGGGCTTGGAACCTGCACACCAACGTGCACCCCGGCGCCCTCCCACGCTAATCAATCTGTTGACACAACGAGTGGCCTGCCTACATGCAGCAAGAAGCCTCGCAGCGAGTGGGACGCGGTCGAAGCAACCCCGGCAGTAGCCCGCTGGGAGGCCACTCCAGGCCAACCTCCTGCAGAAACCCCTGGCCGGAGCTGGGACGCCGCCGGCGGCGCCACGCCTGCGGCAGGAGGGAGCCGGTGGGATGCCACGCCAGGGCGGCCGGCTGCAGAGGCGGGGCCGGAGTCCACGGTGCCGCGGCGCAACCGCTGGGACGCGACGCCCACCCCAGGCCGTGTAAGTGTTGCCCCTCGCACATAGACGTTAGGGGTTGGCGCTAGGTGGTCCTTGTGGGTTTTTGGTCTAGCTCTAGGGCGCCTTCATGCGGTAAGGCCGCCTGGTTGTGAGTAGAGGTTCAGAGCTTGAGTTGGGCCTTTGTTGGACGGTGTAGCAAGCTGCTGTCAGGCAGCGGGGACATTGCTGCAGAACATAGACACAATGGGAATGTGTTGTGCATGCAGGCTGATGCTGGCCCATCGGAGACGCCCGCCACTGGCAAGCGCTCGCGCTGGGATGCCACTCCTGCTGTGGGTGCCACGCCCATGCTGGGAGGTGCCACCCCCGCTATGGGCCAGTTTGGCGCCACACCCTTTGGAGCTGCCGGCATGGAGACACCCACGCCGGGACACCTGGCTGCCGCTATGGCTAACGTGAGTGCCGGCCCTATATCCTGGCAGCTAGTTATGTCGCTAAGTCTGCGGCTTGGTGTTGTGGTGAGGCCTGTGTGACTCCAGTGTAGTTAATACGTTGCCGTCATGTTGCTTTGGAGTTGTCCAGCAACTGCTGTGGTCAAGGTTGTACATAGGCTGACTGAGCTGTTGTTCTGCAGGTGCCCATGACCCCCGAGGCTTACCAGGCCATGAAGTGGGAGCGAGAGATCGAGGAGCGGAACCGACCCTACTCAGACGAGGTTAGTAGGGTGGTTGGAAAAGCTGATCTTGGTCGGGTGTGTTGTCCCCTATCCTTGTTGACATTATAGTGTGTATGTTAGGAAGCTGAGACCGAGGAGAGGGGTGTGCTGCCAAGCCTTGGAACGATAAATTGACCTCCCTTGTACCCTCGGTTTGTGGCTGTGCGACAGGGCTCAGCACCAGAAGCGCTGCGTGCCTGTTTTCCTCTCTCTGTAGGAGCTGGACGCCATGCTGCCCGGCACCAATGACGGCTACAAGATCCTGCCAGCCCCGGCGGGCTATGCACCCATCCGCACCCCCGCACGCAAGCTGATGGCTACGCCCACGCCCTTTGGCCAGACGCCTCTCTACCAGATACCTGAGGAGGACAGGTGGGTCCTCCTAACATGCTGTACCTGCAATGACATACGAGAGCTGTCAGCAAGCGGCATGACACGATATGTTGACTCGACGGTTTGTAGGCTGGCACAGTAGTTGATGTTATGGTGTCGGGCGAGGGCCAGCCTGTTTTGTGAGGCGTTGTTGAGCTCTTCCCCTTGCGGGTTACATATCATGAGCCGCACAACTTGTGACACGTTCGCTGCGTTGTTACCTTTGTATGGCAATTCTACATTTGGCTTGCAGGGGCCAGGCATTTGACGTGCCCAAGCAGCTGGAGGGCCTGCCCGATATGAAGCCTGAGGACCAGCAGTACTTTGGCAAGCTGCTCAAGGATGTGGACGAGAGTGAGCTCAGCGTGGAGGAGGCCAAGGAGCGCAAGATCATGAAGCTGCTGCTCAAGGTCAAGAATGGCACGCCACCTCAGCGCAAGAGCGCCCTGCGCCAGCTCACAGGTGGGTGGCTGGGTCTACGTGTGCTTGTTGTTAAATGATGCCTGGTGATTACTGGGTAACTTGGCGCACAGCCGCAGAGAAGAGCGCCCTGCGCCAGCCCGCAAGGTGCGCTGGTGGTGCCCTGTTATGCTTAAGGCAGCTTTGGTGCTGCACACAGTGGGCCGGTCTCAATTGCAGGACTGCTGCCTGCACTGCCTTTGTAATACTCTCAGTGAAACCTGTGCCTTGACAAACGTTGTGTGGCTTATGAATGGACTCCCCTGCTGCTCTAGTGTGGGTGCGTACCTGGAGCAGAGTCAGGGCTAGATGTTCCTACCTTAGAGGGAGCTGCCTATGTGTCCACTCATGCCCGCACTGCAGACAAGGCGCGTGACTTTGGCGCTGGCCCGCTCTTCAACCAGATCCTGCCGCTGCTCATGTCGCCCACCCTGGAGGACCAGGAGCGGCATTTGCTTGTCAAGGTGGGCATGCAGGGTGGGCCCCTGCGCTGGTTTGTGTCTTGGGGAAGGTTCAGCCCAAGTGTTGCGTCTGTGTTATCACCTGCGGACTAGGCGTCAGGGCTTGCTTGGCGGCATGGCAAAATTACTGCGGCGGCCGGCTTGGGCGGCCTGTCTTTTGGTCGCCAACGTCACCGGGCCATGTCCTGGGCAGCAGGCTTGGTCACCTACTCTAGCCACAAGCCCGCGCGTGTCCTTCTCTGACCTCCTGCAGGTCATTGATCGGATCCTCTTCAAGCTGGATGAGCTGGTGCGGCCCTACGTGCACAAGATCCTGGTGGTCATCGAGCCGCTGCTGATTGATGAGGACTACTATGCGCGCGTGGAGGGGCGCGAGATCATCGCCAACCTGGCCAAGGCGGCGGGGCTGGCCACCATGATTGCCGCCATGAGGCCTGACATTGACAACATTGATGAGTGAGTGTTCCTGGGGTGCGGGCGTGGGCGCCAGCGCCTGGGATGTGAGCGTGGGTAACTGGGTGCGCGTGAGGTGGCAGCTGTTTGGAAGTCCCAGCAACATTTATCTGCCAGTATTGAGAGCAGGGCAATCCTGACAAAGTGTAGATCAAGCTTATCTTTTACACTGCGGAGGTGTTTGTTTTAGGGAATGAGATTGCAGCTTGTACATGTCTGCTGCCACGTGTGCTGAATGGTCTGTGTCCTTTCCCGGTGCAGGTATGTGCGCAACACCACCGCGCGCGCCTTCTCAGTGGTGGCCTCTGCACTGGGCATTCCTGCCCTCCTGCCCTTCCTCAAGGCTGTCTGTCAGAGTGAGTGTAGCCTCCATTGGCAGCAGCATGTCACTGCCCCTGTCTTGCTTCTGACCTGCTGGACTTGTAGGCTGTGGATGTTTCAGGTTGGTCATACAGCCTTAGGGCAAGTGGAGCTGTGGTTTCTGTTGAGTGGTATCTGACTTGGCTGAAGAGTGAAGAGTTGCTTAGTGGGATGGTATTGTTGGTGCCTGCAGGCAAGAAGTCATGGCAGGCACGGCACACGGGCATCAAAATTGTGCAGCAGATAGCCATCCTGATGGGATGTGCCGTGCTACCACACCTCAAAGCTCTGGTTGACATCGTCAAACACGGTGAGCTTGGCTGCTTTACACCGGGCAGGCTGGGCTGGGGTCTGCCTGGGTAGAGGTCTCCTAAATAACGGCCAGGGCCCCTCAATGCTTATTGGCGCGCTCGGTGGTGCAGCAACCAGGATAGAATTCAGGAATGTCAGGGGCGAAGTTGTGCCTCGGTGGGAGCTTTTTTGAAACTGAACTTGCTTCCACACACCAGGCCCGCTTGGATAGGGTGTGCTTTGTGTAAAAGGTGGAGGACACTGTGAGGTCCAGTGAGTGTCTCCAACCATCTGTGCCTGCGCGCTTGCCTCCTGTCCTGCAGGCCTGGTTGACGAGAACCAGAAGGTGAAGACCATCTGCGCTCTGACCATCGCCGCCCTGGCTGAGGCCTCCGCACCCTACGGCATCGAGAGCTTTGATGATGTGCTGGAGCCCCTGTGGAAGGGCATCCGGCTGCTGCGCGGCAAGGTGAGGGAAAGGTGGCTCCGCAAGATGCTGCACATGGGAGTGGGGAGATATGCTAGGCTCTGCTGTGGGACACCCCTATGTTGTGCTGCAAGGTGGGCTTCCACGTCGGTTGTTACATACCGCTCTAGACCACTTTTTGAAGTGCCCCCCTTGCTATTCATTGTCCTAAGACAACCTTCTTGTGTCCAGTTGACTACTTCTGCATGAAGCCATGCTGTGATCTGCAAGCTACGAAGGGGCAATACTTACAAAGATCGGGGCACTAAAGTGAGTACTGGAAGTGCACTGCTATTCCTGATGGAATGATCCCTTCTTTCCTGTAGGTCCTGGCCGCCTTTTTGAAGGCCATCGGCTTTATCATCCCGCTTATGGACGCCATGTATGCCAACTATTACACGCGGGAGGTCATGATCATCCTCATCAGGTAGGGAGACTGTTGTCGAAGAAAGGCGTCATGTGCTGTGGGCCGCGGAGGGGCCGGGTGGAGCAGTGATGGTGGCTGACCCTGGTAGTTGCGTATTTTAATGCAGCCTGCCGCCTCACCGGGGTGCATGACTCCTGCTTCGTAGCTCATGGATTTTGGATGCGCGCTGTCTGGCTGTGTTGCAGGGAGTTCCAGACACCTGACGAGGAGATGAAGAAAATCGTGCTGAAGGTGGTCAAGCAGTGCGTGGGAACGGAGGGGGTGGAGCCAGACTACATCCGGTCAGAGGTGGGTGCTGAGGAACAACTGGGGTCACAGGGAAGCACCATGCTGTATCGGCAGGTTGTCTTGTCCAAGAGACCCTGTTCCGTCGATGGTGGACCAGGCCAAGCTGTCTTGCAAGCACAGCTGTTTTGCATACCTGTCCCATCGTGGGGTGCCGCTGTGCATGGCGTAGACACGGCTCCTGGCCGTGCATGGAAGGAGATGTTTGTGGCCTTTGCATGTCAGCTAATCCTATGCACCACCTCGGCTAGGTTGACAGCCGAGCTCAGCTGCCGACTTGATGCGCTTGCCACCCGACGACCTGTGGTCACCCTGGCTGCAGATTTTGCCCGAGTTCTTCCGCAACTTCTGGGTGCGGCGCATGGCGCTGGACCGGCGCAACTACCGAGCCCTGGTGGAGACCACTGTAGAGATTGCGCTCAAGGTGGGCGGGCAGTGCATCATGAGACTGGACTGCTATCTGTGCGCTTGCTCTTGGGCGTGCTTGCTGGTTGCAAGCTACTTTCTCATGGAGCCCTATGTGGGCCTGACAGTGCTCGTGGCTCTGGCTGCCAGCATACAGTTGCCAGTAATGTGGCAGGATTTTAGTGAACATTTCTGCTCAACAGCTCGCCCATGCTCTTCCGCTTGCTGCAGGTCGGGTGTGCTGAGATTGTGGGGCGGATTGTGGAGGACCTCAAGGACGAGTCGGAGCCCTACAGGTGAGGGGCCGGCCTGGATGCCAGCTGACTGTGGCTGGTCTGGTTTGTCCCTTGCCAGCCATGCTAGACCTAAGCTCCTGTTGTGGGGCCGCAAGAGGCACCTGCCCTGCCTGGCCCAGTTGTTCGTATGCATGGTGTGATAGGCAGCTGCTCGCGGCAACCGCTATCGCCCTGCCTCCACTCCTCCCCGCAGGAAGATGGTGATGGAGACGATCGACAAGGTGGTCCGCCAGCTGGGCACCGCGGACATTGATGCGCGCCTGGAGGAGCTGCTGATTGACGGCATCCTGTACGCATACCAGGAGCAGGTGGGGTGGTCCTTGCAGGAATCGCGATGCAGTACAGGTATCAGTTGTGTTCAGGCCTGTTGGGTTCCCTGGTTGAAGTCTACACGTCGCTCCACTGATTGGCGGTCTTCATGCACTTGCACTGTCCGCTAGGCGTAGTGCCCTGTCCATTAATAAATAGTTAGTAATAAATAGTCAAATGTGGGTCCAAGGCAGCCGTGCCAGCCAGCCAGTGAGTAAAATTCGCTGGCGCTGCAACTCCTGCTGTATTTGCAGGTTGGCGACGAGTCTTACACCATCCTCAACGGCTTTGGCACGGTGGTCAACTCGCTGGGCCAGCGAGCTAAGCCCTACCTGCCACAGATCTGCGGGACCATCAAGTGGCGGCTGAACAACAAGTCAGCCAAGATCCGCCAGCAGGTGCGCATGACCTTGCGTAAAGGAGGCAGCGTTAGCTAGTGCTCAACAAGCTGTGATTCAACATGGGCTGGACCCTGCTGGGGTGGCGGTGGTTGGCAAGGCAGCATCTTAAACAACTGAGCCTTGCATGCCTTGTTGGACCCACATGTGTGCAAGCCAGTGGGTTGGGTCAATCCTAGCCCCCACACTACTGCTGGTTCGGCCTCCCGCTGCTGCAGGCCGCGGACTTGATTGCCCGCATTGCACCTGTCATGAAGAAGTGTGATGAGGAGAAGTTGCTGGCGCACCTGGGTGTGGTGCTGTATGAGAACCTGGGAGAGGAGTACCCAGGTAAGTCCTGAACCCCCGCCAAACTTGTCGAAACTGGTTGGGCATGTCAATGTCACCCCTGGGCTGCAGCCTGGTATGGGAATGCTGCCTACCTTGCAGTATTGGTGCGCCTGCTGTCTGGAGTGGCGTGTGGTCGCATGTTCCTGTGTAAGCCTTTTTGCTTGAAAATGCTCAGAGTGACTGACTTCCGACTCCTCTGTGCCCTGCTGCGCTGCAGAGGTGCTGGGGTCTATCTTGGGGGCGCTCAAGGCCATCGTGAATGTGATCGGCATGACGCGCATGACGCCACCCATCAAGGACTTGTTGCCCCGCCTCACCCCCATCCTCAAGAACAGGCAAGCCCGGTGGCTGCAATGTCATTTGTGGGGCCGCCTAGCCCGTTTTACAGTTTTCTAGTGCTAACTTTTGGAGAGACCCGCCATTTGGACTGCTGGGCTACAGGCTTGGCCTGTGCCCCTTCCGGTGTGGCGTCAGAGGTGCATGACAGCCCAACAGGCAGGGTTGCCCTGCTGTGTGCTGGCGGCACGGCAAAGATGACCGCGGCAAAGATGACCATTCCATTGGCATTTGCCATTGTTCTTTCTGAATTGCTTAACCCCATACTCGTCGTAAGGCTGACACTCGCTTGTCGGTCTCTGTTCGCTGCAGGCACGAGAAAGTGCAGGAGAACTGTATTGACCTTGTAGGACGGATAGCAGACAGGGGCGCCGAGTTTGTGCCTGCGCGCGAGTGGATGCGCATCTGCTTCGAGCTGCTTGACATGCTCAAGGTGGGTGGATACCCCCTCTTGCCGCCGAGGCTGCTGTCTGTGGGGCTAAGTGTTACATGTGGTTGGAGCTGAAGTCTGGGCTCCTTTGTGTAATGGTTCATTACAGTGCTGGGCGTGGGGCGCTTTCATATGTGTGCGTGGCAACGGGTCATGTGCCTCTGGAGCTCGCATTGTTGGGGAGACGCATGGATCTTTCATTGTCGTTGACGAGGGGCCGCTCTTGGGATATTGTGTTTCGCACTGCTCTTGCTCTATCAATGCCTTATGCTCCCTAACAAAGGGTCAGCCAGCTGGTTTTCCCAGACCCGCACTCCCTGGCCCTGTGTCGCCTGCAGGCGCACAAGAAGGCCATCCGGCGTGCCACCGTCAACACTTTTGGCTATATTGCCAAGGCCATTGGTCCGCAGGTACGGCGGATGAGCAGTGCGTTGCGCCCGTTGCTACAGCCCTGCCTGGCAAGGCTCCTGTCAGCAATTTAAAAAGTTGTAGCCAACCTGTGCAAGCTTTTTCTAAACCCCTCTTAAAACTGCCAGTGCTGCTCATCCTATTGGTTAAGCTCCCTTATCACCCATCGTCCTGGTTTTCCTGACGCAGGATGTCTTGGTGACGCTGTTGAACAACCTGAAGGTCCAGGAGCGGCAGAACCGCGTGTGCACCACCGTGGCCATTGCCATCGTGGCCGAGACCTGCGCGCCCTTCACCGTCCTGCCCGCGCTCATGAATGAGTACAAGGTGGGGCAGTCAGGCTGGGTGATAGTTGTGATGGTGTGGTGTGTGTCCTCCACCTCTGGGATCCCTGCCAGGATGTGAACTCGGTTTTTGCGGCGCCGGCAACACTGGCAGACACCTATCATTGCGCCACCATGGGTGTGCCGGAGTCCTCTGGATTTCCTTGAGCAGCTGCAGCGCCTGGCTGCGTAGTGCAACAGCTCTGTCACTGCTTGCTATGGAGTGGATGAGCGTAAGGTGCCTTGTGCTAGAAACTGCCTGGCCGGTTGGCAGCTTGGTGCGGGCTGGTGTTTGGCCCCCGGAGTTCCCATGTGGTATCCCCCCTCTCACTGTCCATGTCCCATGACCCCTGTGCGCAGGTGCCTGAGCTGAACGTGCAGAACGGCGTGCTCAAGGCGCTGTCCTTCCTGTTTGAGTACATTGGGGAGATGGGCAAGGACTACATCTATGCAGGTGTGGCTGGGCGGGGGCGGCTTGGTGTTGTTTTCCTGTTTGGTGTCCTTCTGTTATGGGCTGTTGTGGGTAAAGGCCAGTTCTCTGCCGGTGCAGTTGTGGAGTTTTGGCTCGCTTGGGCTGTGGTGGAGGTGGTCCGGGGATGGCGCTTTCAGTTGGCGGACCACTGAATGAGATTATTGCTGCGCAAAGTGGGGCTGAAGGGAAGGGCGGCCAGGTTTGCATATTCAAGCTTGAAGGGAATGCGGGGATGTGAGTGTGACATATCAAAGGGCCTTTGGCTTGTTCTGCCTAAAAATATCCTGAGCATCGTCTGAGCAAAGGTGTGAAGTGGACGGCCCATCAGCTGCAACCTGCAAGTCACATCCTGTACTTATTGCACCACTGCAGTGGCGCCCTTGCTTGAGGACGCGCTGATGGATCGCGATCTCGTGCACAGGCAGACCGCAGCCTTCGTGGTGCAGCACATGTCGCTCGGAGTCGCAGGTGGGCGGTGAGGTTGGGGTCGGGTTCTACACATGCTGTCGGTCGTTTGCGGCTGCGCCACCTTCTGTGTTGCACTTGCACGTGGGTGTATATAGTGGTACTGATGAGCGGGGTTGAGCAGTGGTGTGTGTTTCCGCTGCTCCCCTCTCCTTCCCTTGCGCCAGTTGTGTAGCGTTGCGCTTCATTTGATGGTCTTCTGGTGCAAGCTTCCGCTTTGTTTCCTCCTCTGCAGGCCTGGGCTGCGAGGATGCCCTGATGCACCTGCTCAACTATGTGTGGCCCAACGTGTTTGAGACCAGCCCACACATCGTCCAGGCTACCACAGGGGCCGTGGATGGGTGCCGAGTGGCGCTGGGACCTGCCATCATCCTAAACTACGTGCTACAGGTGGGTGGCCCGGTTGATGAAAATGTGCTGAGGGGCGATTAAGGCCAAGCTGTTTCCCGTTATGGGCAGAGCTCTGTTGTGGTGGGTAGGGAGGTTTGGGCTGTCTGTGTGGGTTTTCTGCTCAGATGGCGGGGTGAGATGTGCCATGACAGCGCTCTTGAGGGTGGCACTCAAAGGGGCTGCCCTGAAGGTAGCGCTTGCCCACTGATGTATACCGCCATGCACCTACATCCAATCATTCCAGAAACCCAAATGTCTTTCGAGGTGTACCGCGGCCTAGACCCATTGCCCCTGCCGCTAAAGCAGCATGCCTCTCTGCCTTGCTGCAGGGCCTGTGGCACCCGGCGCGCAAGGTACGGCAGGTGTACTGGCGGCTGTACAACAACCTCTACATCGGCGCCCAGGACGCGCTGGTGGCGTGCTACCCACGCATGCAGGACGATGGCATCAACACGTATAAGCGCCATGAGCTTGACGTCTTTATCTGATGGGGGAGGGGCTACGATAAGTCGCGTGTACTGTTGAAGGGGTTGAGGCTTCCCAAGTTGTGGAGAGAAGGTGTATTATAGCTTACTAGGGATATACGTCTCACAGTGGTGCAGGCTTCAGGCGCATGGGGACAGGCCTCACTCAGGCTGGCCCGAGTGGTTGTTCCTTAGTTCCGTGGCTGTTGTTCAGTCATAAGCAAGCTGGGCATCAGCTGTTGAGATTTACGGTGGCTGTCAGTGCCTGGCTGCATGTATTTAGTGGTGTGCGAAGTTTTGCTTGTGTGGATGAACGGAAGGAATGCTATGTTCAGGAGTGTGATGTGGCAAGTTGTTACGAGCTCAGTTTGCGGTCATGCCCAAGGTCATGCAAGTACCCAGACGGACTGCAAGTGACCTGGCTTGACAGGCGAGCAGGAATGGAATAGATTATGTTGTGATGGCTGGGAGGTGTACCTGGGGTGCCCAAGTCTTGAGCGGTGGCAACATGTACCTCAACCAGCGCTCAGTGGCACCTAGATAAGTCCCTTCTGGTTTGGCTAGCTATAGTTGGTGACACCCAGCTTCATATACTCAAACATGCAACCGAGAAACACCAGCTTTATTCCTAGGAGTGCTGGAAAAGAGACTGAGCGTCAGTGTCATGAGTGCTCCTTGCGGTCGCCAACAACGGCAACTGCACCCCATCGCGGCACTCCGTTCCCAGACTACTGCAGGTAACTGCGGCTTGCAGAAGTTACACCGTCCCTTCTCCTCTGTACTCCTCTGTACGTAGCTGAATAGTCGACTGCTGCCACGTCAGTTTCCGCCCACTGCCCGCCTTTGGACGGTGCTTAGTTGCTGTTGAGCCCACCTAACCCTTGTTCGCACAAACTTCGCTTTACAGCTCCCGTCTGACATCAGCAACTTCAAGTATGACGAGCCTGAAGAACAAGACGGTTCTGCTGACAGGTGCCTCACGGGGCATTGGACACGACCTGGCATGTGCGCTGGCCAAAGAGGGGGCCAAGCTGATTGTCGTGGCGCATCCCTGGCACGCGGACGACCTCAAGCAGGTTATTCTGCTGGTATACTCGTAGGGTTTAGATAGTAAGTCAGGGCTGCGCTCCGAGTGGCAGAAAAGAATCCTGGTGACTTGCTCCCTGATGCCGTGCTGAAACGTGCATCCAAGGCTGGACAGGTTTCAAGCAACCAAGCCTCGGGAGCAAGGGTTGCACCATGTGTGCCACTCCAACAGCTTGGCTTGCCACCTGTCATAGTGAAGGGGTACACTCGAGATATACACGTAGGACGTGCCCTCACCAGCATCTCGGCCACTTGCTGCAGTGTGAGAAAGAATGCCAGCAGTGCAAGGAGTGCAAGGGCTGCGAGGGTCACATCGTCGACCTTGCAGATTCGCAGGCAAGCATCTGGACAGCGCCGCCTTTGACCTCTTCCTGCTTCCTTGCTCACAAGTTGCTGGATGCTGTTGCTCGCCGGCACCGTATTTCACACTGAGGCCGCCTCGTGCTACAATTCTTCTGGTGAAGTGTCAGTTCGCGCAGTGAGCCACAGATCCAACCAATCCTCGAACACCAGGAGACTATGTTGTTTTGCTGCAGGCAGTCCAGAAGTTTGCTGAGCAGTGTGCTGGGCAAGGAGTAGACGTCTTGATCAACAAGTGGGTGCCTGCATACCTAGAGTCTAGCACCCCTGTATGAGTGCCAACACTAGCGGCCTTTCAAATTTCAATGACGTCGCTCTGCCACCAAGCAAGCTAGCCAGCCAGGCAGTCAGAATGGGATCAGTTCAACCGTGGGATGCTGAACTGTGAACTGTCGGTGACGGGCAGGTCCAGCCCAGATACAGCGTTATGTGGAAATAATCTCAACCAGCGTGACTCCATCTCAGGCCCGACCTGCAACCAACCGCCCGTGCTGCCTTCCTCTGCAGTGCCGGCATCTTTGGCGGCCACAAGTCGGAGGACCAAGGCCCCCTGAAGGGCAACCCCGATGACTGGGAGAAGACTATGAAGGTCAACGCACTGGCACCCATGAGGCTCACCCGCGCCCTGGTAGGCTTGGCCCGGGCCGCCGTGCGCCTTGCTGAAATTTGTTAGTCATGGGGTCGACATGCTGAGCCTGTCTGGTGTGCCTGTGGCGTGCATTGCATAACCTAGGCGGACTTACAAGCATTTTAGAGCGTGACTTGCTATCTTCTCAATGCCCGGTTCTCATAGCGTGGACCCGTCTGAGCCAGGTATGCTATTCAGCCGTTCTGCCTGCTTGACAAAAATGCACCCTGGTGCTCGAGTGTCTATGCGTATGCCTAGGCTTACCCGCCTTTTATAAGCGACCCATGTGCACCTTCAAGGCAACGCAATGCAACTCACTTGTCCAGCCTGTGCTGTAGGCGCCCAAGATGGCTGACAAGGGTGAAGGCTACATCATTAACATCACGGTAGGCGGGAAGCACCAAAAAGGACGGACCTGGTATAACCACTTCGGCCCAACCAGCAAGGGCAAGCAGGGGATGGGCAGCGGATGGTGCTCCACGCATGTAGTTGCGGCAGCCTGTTGTTCTCGCTTGCGGTAGGGCAAATCCTTGTCAGAAGTCTAGTTTAGTCTAGTCTAACAGCGTACCGCCACCTGACCATGCTGCTGTGAGTCTGAAGTCAAGCTGGGACTTATTAAACTTTGGGTTTTCAGCTGAGACAAACCTTCAGCCGTCTGGCCCAACCAGCACTTTGCAAATGCCGCCACCCCCCATGTTAGCTGCAGGATGTGGAAGCCTACCACACCGGCCCCCACCACCCCTCCTACGCCGCGTCCAAGTACGCTCTTCGTGGCTTCTCCCACTCCTGCTACGAGATGCTGCGCGACAAGGGCATCAAGGTAGGTTTTCTGTGCACTCAATTCTTTGCGCTGGAATGTCCTGGCTGTTGCCATACATGGGAAGGAATGCGCTGAACCTCTTGGTCTTTGCCTTGGGTAGGGCCAGACTTGCACACGTTCATGGCAGCTGCTTCGCCAGCACCAGCCAAGAGAAAGCCTTCGCCGTGAAGTGGATACCAGGCTGCACTTGTGGCACCTGAAGAGGCGCTGGCTGCGGTTGTCAGCTGTGCTCACTCTTAACATGGAGACTATCACCCGACAGCCTGGCAAGAGAGCCTGAACGTTGACAAGGTTCGAAGAGAGAGGGCTAGGGACCAAGGGTGTCGACCTGACATCAGGCTTGGGTGCTGACCAAAGCAAGGCCTGTACGTCACCAAATTAATCGAGGGACAGGCGCCCTCCAGTGATTCATGATGCTCAATTGTGTTTGTTTGCGCAATGATTGCAGGTAGTGGAGATTGCCCCAGGTGCCGTGTCAAGCACCGGAATGGCCGAGAAGTCTGACATGCATGGTGAGGTGTTCCTGACCGCTTGCACTTCCCTGTGCTTGTGCTTCTGTGGCAATGGGCAGGCGTCCGGCAGAGGTCATGTTGGCGTTGCCTGATAACTATTCCCGTGGGAAGAGCTTAGCCTGGGGCACCACACGCGCCCAGGATAGGCCAAGCGGTGGGCTTCCCCTTCCCTGTCATCACGGGGGTGTGACGCGCCTTGCATGTCAGCTAAAAGATTTGGGTGCCATATGCTCTCTTGCGCACACTGGCTTTCATGGTCAACCTCACACCCATCTTTGGTGCTCTCGGTGTTGCAGCTGGGCAGGGCATGATTGAGCCCAAGGATGTGGTGGAGGCCGTCATGTTCTGCTTCCGCCTGTCCAGAAACGCGGTGCCGGTAAGCTTAAGGCTTTGGGGGCATGCAGCACTGCACCAGCATGATGTGCATGCAGGGCAGACAGGCTTGCAGCACCTTCAGATGCTATGTGCGCCACTGCATGTGTGGCGACAGTGGACAGGATGGTGCTTGCCAGTCCTGCGGTATAATGTTGCAATTTGAGGCCCCTTGCCGTAATGCGGACAAACTTTCGGTGCTGCACCAAGCACGCAATGTGCTGAGACTTCATTCTGTGTTCGACTGCACATTACACGCAGGAGGAAATCATCCTGAAGGCAGCAAAGTCTTCGAGATAGAGCCTCAAACGGGCAAGGGGTCAGCTGCTTAAACCACTGACCCACCTCTATGGCGGCAATGCCTGCCAAGTTGTACAAGCAATCTCTTTTGCTGGTTGAGCGCGGCCAGTGAGAGCGCAAAGCCTGGTCGAACGCATGCTTTGTGTGATGTACATACTGCTGGTTGGTGTGTCCTGTACAGATGTGTTTTTGTCACATCAACCGGCTTTGGGTGGTGGCCTCCTTCTTCCTGGTATTGCTGACATCACATATCTTCTGCGTTCCAAGTGACAGACACATGCATGCTTTCATCAAGAACGAGACTGCTGGGTAACACAGTGCGCTTCTTTTCCAGCACCTGGCAGGACCGATGCAGATGCACTCCAGGTAGTGCACTGTGCTTGCCTCTTCTGCTCCATACCAATATGGTCCTCGACCTCATGGTGATGGGGATTGCACCTGCAGATCCCTCCTGATGACACCCGGCAATTTTAAGGGTGCCTAGCAGGAAGAGGAGATGGGAAAAACACACCAGCAGCAGGAAGTTGCAGGCTGAAAAGCAACCAGGTTACTAATGAAGAGGCATGTTCCACAATGTGACATTGGAGGGAGCACAGGCTTGCGCCCTCCAGTGCGAAGTGACGACACCTTGCTGCCTAGCTTGGAGCTGTCAGCATCGATCATGAGGTCGTTTAACCGATCGTGCCATTGATCTGGCGGGTCCGCCCCATGCTCCTAGCCAGGCCCGAGACCCCAGCGAGAGTTATATTAGGGACACGTTAGAAGGACTGGACCGAGCAGAGGAGTCCCTTTGCAGTTATCACATGTGACCAGAGACATGATCCGCACCACTTGATCAAAAAGAGAGCCTTTGGCCGCAGCACAGAAGGTAGGTGTCTCTATGATAGGTTTGCAGGGACTGTTATGGGGTCTATCTGAGTAGGACCGTCACGGGTCATGTACCTTGGATCAACTGGGCAGGCGCCCAACACCCCATAACCTTGCCGCACTTGCAGGCTCAGCGTACCAGGTGTCAATGCAGCGCCGCAAGAAGGTCGAAAGCTACGGTGACGAGGACTTGGGAGCTCCAGGGACTGCCAGGGCCGGCAGTGGGCCACCGCCAGACTCCCAGACAGCTGCAGCTCCTGCTGCGGTCCCTGCTGCCGCCGTGCGGAGGGCTGCAACACATTCAGGTCTGTCTTCTATGGGCCACCCTACATACAAGCTTGGCAACCTGAACCTGCAGGCTGTTGACTGTGGGAGCTTGGAGGAACAGGACGGTGCTGGCAGTGTGTGTCTTTCGTGCTCAGAACTAGGTAGTCGTATTCTGACGTTGATGAGGCGAATACATGCTGGCCCTGTAGGCCCCACCCTGCACAGCAATGTGGCAGGTGCAGCTGCAGCACGAACGGCACTGCGGCAACCAGCCACCGCCAGCCGCCAGGCAAGCTCAGCACTACTGCCTGGCGCCACAGCATTTGCAGCCAGCATACAGAGAACGGGGCCAGAACGACCTTCTAGCATCAGCAGCATTGGCAGCCAACAGGGCATCAGTGGTACTCGGCCTCTGGCAGGCGTGCAGTCAAGGCAGCTGCAGGCCAGCAACTCGCCTTTCATTCCTGGGCGGCAAGCCTCCCTAACCCGCTCCAATGCTGCCGGCGCCACCCTAGTGCCCCGCACCCCAAGCCGCCCTGCTGACGAGGCAATGCCAGCTGGCGCAGCGGCCCCTCAAAGACAGCTGCTGTCCCCGCACCCGCACCAGGCACACTTGGTAGCCGGGCAGGCAGCGCCTCTGGCAGCGACAACAGTCCAGGCAGGCCAGGGTGTTCATCCAAGCCAGGAGGCGGGTGCTCCAGCCTCGGCTCCCCTCTCTGCCACCTCGTCCTTGGCCTCCTCCCCTCGGGCCCGGTTAGCCAAGGCGGTGGCCACGCACCTGTACAGCGCGGCCCAGCGGTTGCCGCCACCTGGGACAGCGTTGCCAGCAGGGCAGGCAGCAGGCCCAGCAGGGCAAGGAGGTCCTGCAGCAGGCAGTGGGGCAGCACCCACAGCAGAAGGTGCAGGTACTTTGGCAGGCAGGGCTGTACAGCATGGGGCTGGTGGACCTGCGGCTGTGACAGTGGTGGGGAAGGGTGACGGGTGGCAACCGGGTTCGTCAGGCGCAGTAGGGCGCCAACCTCAGGGTCACACCCCGTCAGCCGTGGCAGCCAGTGTTGTTGGTGAGGCCAAGGGAGGCAGGACAGCAGCAGGCGACCTGCTCCCTGGCGCTCCTTCTCAGGGAAATGGTGCAGGTTTAGGTGCACCACTTGCCGCCCACACTTCCAGCCGGCCCGACGCCCCTCCGGCTGCAGCAGCAGCAGCCTTCCATGACCTGCCCCATGCCCGTTCCGGAAGTGGTGCGGCACCAGCCAATGGCAGGGTTTACAGCAGCAGCCTGCAGCAGCAGCACTCAGGCCCAGCCGCTGCGCCTGGTGTCACAGCGACAGCTGGCCGCTCCCACTCACACTCAACAGCTAGCCAGCAGTCTCCTGGTTCTTCAGGTGGAAGCCATGAGCAGCCGTCGACGATGCCGTTTGGCAGCACGCTGGTTCTGGCCGCCGATGGCAGCCCAGCAGGGCTCAGCGACCTGGGGGACCTGCCCAGCCCGTTTGACGCAGACAAGGCTCCCTGCCAGGCTGGCGAGGCGCCAGCGCCACCCACTGCCAGTGGGGAGGAGGAACCCCAGTCCGCCCACCAGAGCGCACAGCTGGCAGCAGCCATTGCAGCAGCAGCGACCGCAGCAGCCACGGCTTCGGGCGCTGAGGCGCCAGGAGCTGCAGCGGCAAGTGGAGCGTCACCCCTAGCCCCTGGACCGTCAGGACAGTTCCCCAGCCCTCCCCAAGCACAGGTGCAGGGCCCTCTTGCCATACCCTTTCTCACACCGGTCGATACCATTAAGGAAACAAGTGAAGCCCCTCCCATGCAAGACGCAGCTAGTGTGCCTCCCCGAGCCTCAAATGGCAGCACACGCTGCCTGGAGCCAGCCGCTGACGAGGCAGGCGCAGGCGCCGAAGCCATGCTGGCTCGCTCCTGGCCGCCACATTTTGTGCAGCAGGGCACATCAGTGGCGGCAGGAACAGCACCGCTACCAGCTGCAGCACAACCAGCCGGGGAGGTGCAGCAGGGGGAGGCTGCCTCTGTGTTGCAGGCTGCGGTGGAGGTTGGGGGGGACCCGGGCAGCCTTGCAGGCGGGGACAGTTTGCTAGAGCAGCCACCACAGAAGCTGGAGCAGCCAGAGCAGGGGCAGCATGAGCAGGGGCAACAGCAGCAGTTGGAGAACGAAGAGGAAGAGCCGGCAGTAGCCACCACCTTTGTTGTTGCAAGCGGACCGCTGTTTGGGGGCGATGGGGGAGAGTCGCCAACGAGTGGCGCAGGCTTCTTTTTAGGCGGCAACGGTCCAAGTGGCAGCAGTAGCCAGGCTGGCGGTCTTGATTTCAGTGCAGAGGAGGACTGGTTGCAGCAGGTAAGCTTGGAGTCATATTACGGTACATGTTGGGGTGCTGTCAAGTTGAGCAGCTGCTATTCAGCTACCAGCTTTGTAGAGATGCGTTTGGGCTGCCCTCATATGAGTGTTGCCTGGCAACTGACAGCTTCCTATACTGCAGCTAGCGTCTAACTCTTGGCCCGCCTTGACTTGTCAGCAGCCACAGGCGCCTAGCTGTCTAACTCTTTGGTGCCTTGACTTGTCAACAGCCACAGGCACCCTTGGATGCTGCCTGGAGCTCTAGTGGCGGCAATGGGTTTGGAGCAGCCCAGCCGAGCCTTCTGCCTCCACTGGCTCTTGCTGAACCACCTCACGACCCTTTCCAGGACCCACCACAGGGACGGCAGCCTGCACAGCTACTTGAAGCTCCAGCTGAACACTTGCAGTCACAGCAGGGGAGGGCACAAGCCTCGCAGCCACAGGAGTCGGACTGGCAGCAGCAGCAGCAGCAGCAGCAAGCAGGGCAGCACCAGGCAAGCGCTTCCTTTGGCAGTGTGTTCAGCGGACCCGCGCCGTGGGATCAGGAGGAATCCAATCGACCTCCACATTACTTGGAGCAGGAAGGGTTCCCCTGGGACCAGCAGGCTTCGCAGCAGGATCCCAGCATGCAGGAGCCGCAGCGCAAGCCATCTTTGCAGCCGCCTGCACAGCATTGGCCGCTCAGCCACAACATACAACAGCAAGAGCAAGATCAAGCCCCTTTCACTGAGGCGCCCGCGCAACAGTGGCAACAAGCAGATTGGGGCGCACAACAGGCTGAGGATGACGTGTCCTTCTTTGGTGTGCCGAGCCCAAACGTTGCCGGGCAGGAGGCGGGCTGGGACGCAGCGGCTGCTGGCGCCTTCTTGCCGCAGCAGCCAGTGCCAGTGCCCTGGCAGCCAGCAGAGCAGCTGCAGCAGCAGGAGGAGCCGCAGCACACCCCGCAGCTGCCAGATGCCTCGCTGTGGGGGACTGCAGCACATGAAGCTGAGCATGGCAGCAGCCCAGGGGGCTCTCCTGCCAGCCAGACGCAGACTGGGCAGGCTGCTGGCATGACTCAGCCGGGGCCTGCTGTGCATGCTGAGCCTGCTGTGGACCAACAGCAGCCAGATGTTGGGGAGGGGCTGGGTACTGAGCCCACCCTGTGGAACTCAAGCTTGGGTCTGGCCGGGGGCAGCAGCAGCGTCAGCACCCAGCAGGCAGAGCAGCCGCTGCATGCTGGGCCTGCCGTGGCTGCCGTCTCGCCTCAGCACAGCGACCAGCCCACCTTCTTGCTGGGACACCCGCAGCCCGACCTGGGTGGTGAGGCAGAAGTAGAAGTGTTGCCAGAGCAATATGGGGAGGATTGGAGCCAGCAGGTGCAGCGGCAACCGGCCCAGGAAGTGCAGCAGCGGCAGCTAGGCTCTGTTGTAGCTGAATTCGCAGAGGAGGCGCAGGGGGCGCCTGAATTCTCAGCTGAAGCTGCTGCGGCACCCACACTAGCTGCAGGGCCTGGTGCGGAAGGCGCACCAGGCGTCGGGGCGGTCGCCGAGCTGGCAGAGGGCCCCGCAGAGGCCCCTGCAGCGCCCGAGCTCCTGCCCGGCATGGAAGGCTATGTGTCTCCCAGGGCGGGAGCTGCTGCTGGGGACGAGCTGTGGGATCTGGAGTCGCCCAAGGTAGGACTTCCTGGGGCACTGCGCATGTTGCCTGCAGCGGTAGCGGCTGGTACCTCATTGTGCTGTTGGCAGGTCCTGTCCTTCATATTAGCGGGAGTGAGGGGCGGACTGTGGCCCAAGGTTTACTTTTGAAGCCCTGTATGTTCCCCGGCTGGACCGTCTTACGTGGTCCTTGACATATGGGGGATCCCCGCCCATGTGGACTTGGCCAGGACGGTGTGACTGGCTTGCTGATGGCTACTCTCTCTCGTTGTGTTCTGTCAGGCGGGCAACTACGGTGAAGCGGGTGCGGCTCCAGCTGCAGCAGATGCCACAGCTGCTCCTGCGACTGAGCAGGAAAGCCAGGAGGTAGGCAGAAGTGCAGGCCGTCAGGCGGAATTGTCAACCAAAAGCTGCGGTGTGTGTATGAACTTCAGTTTGTGCCACGCACACTGCTGCATTGGGTGCACCCAGCTTGCCTGCTGGGAAAGGGGGGGGATGCTTGACAATGTAGCCAGCCCAAAGGCTTGGCCGGGATGGGCCGCTAGGTGTTTCAACAAGCAGCGGCTTCCAGCCCACGGTTAGGCTGTGCTTAGCTCGGCAATGCGCACTATGTTTGCCCTGTAATACTTGCTCCTCTCCTGCGTCGTAGGGTACCACCTGGTGGGGCGAAGATGGCTACTGCTACTTTGACTCACCAGACGGGTGGCGCTACTACTGGGATGACCCCAGCCAGGGCTGGCTGCAATACCAGTACATTGGGGGTGCTGAGGCAGGCGGGGCCGGTGGCAGTGAGACAGCAGCAAAGGCAGAGGCAGTCGAGGCTCCTGCCGCTGGTGGTGCTGCTGCCAGCACTGACATGGCTGACGGTGGGTCGCACCTGGGAGCTGAGGAGGTCCTGGGGGTGGTGGAGGGGGAAGTTCAGCTCCCTGAGCAGGCTACAGCAGAGCCGGCAGAGACCACACTAGATGCAGACCTGGGTGACAGCTACCAGGCTGCCTTCCAGGGCATTGCCCAGCCTGTGGCCGCCCTGCCTGAGCAGCCTGCAGGGTTTGCAGGGGAGCCCCGTGCTGAAGCGCCTGCCGCCTACCAGCCAGTCGTGTTTCAGCCGGCGTACTCCTTGCCACAGCCAGCAGAGCAACCCACCCAGTTCAAGGCGGCAGCGGCAGCAGCACCCTGGAATCCCGTACCCTGGAGCCCCGCAGCATCTGCCCCCGCTTTCCAGCCTGCCGGGCAGCAGGCCACAGCAGCGGCGCATGTTCCCCCCACGGTGCCTGCTCCCACCGGCAGCACCTACCCTTACATGCCCGCCTCCGCGGAGCAACACGCCCCCGCTGGCTTTTACGGCGCGCCTGCTATGCCTGCTGCGCCCGCTGCTTTTGACTACAACGACCCTACGAGGACACACTGGCGGCCGGCCTCGTGCTCTGGGAAGCTGGTGTTTGGCGGCCGGCTGCTGCTGGTCATGCCCTCAGGTGGGTGTGAGGGACTTTATATTGAGTCCATCGATGCCTAATGTCACAAAAACAGGCTATGTTGGCACCCTGCTGTCATTTGCATGCCCTCTACTCAAGCTGGCGGTGGAAGGGCAACCTTTGTTTGATCAGCCGAAGCAGCCCTCACTGCACAACCAAGCGTGGGATGGTGACACCTGATTGTGCGCGTGCCTGTGGCTGGTGTGCATGAGCTGTTGAGCATGCCGCTGCTTATGTGTGAGCTGCTCCACATTTGGCAGCCCTAGAATGTGCAGCTGCACATGGCAAGGGAGCTGCTCTGCAGCTGGAAAGCATGGAGGAAACTCCCACAGTCTGGAATTGCCAATCACTGCTTGTCCGCCAACCGACCTCTGCCCATCCTACTTGTTCTTACAGGCCAGCTCAGCGTGCACAGCATGGCAGCCCTCCCCGACCACCTGCTGCGCCCGCTAGGCAGCCCCCAGGGCACCGCCAGCTTGTCAGAGCTCCGATCTGCTGCTGCCAGCTTCCCTGGGCCCCTCTCCAGCAGCACCCCCCGGGACAAGGTGGCCCGGTTCGCCTCGGACAGGTTGGAGGCGTGTGCTGGCCAGGAGCCCTTCTGCCGGGACGTTGGGGGGCTGCAGACGCTGTGGGCGCTGCTGCGGGTGATGGCACAGTTCCAGGTGGGGCATGGCGTGCTGGGTTGGGGGCCTAGTAGTGGCTGCCTTTGCCAGTGTGGCGTGGCTGGACACGAGCTGTGAGCCAACACAAGCTAGCAGCGTATGACATGGCCAGGAGCTGGCTGCTTTGCACAATAGCATGATATGAGCAGACTTCATAGGCAGCAAATCGGCTGGGCCAGGGTTTGCCGCCCGGCGCCGGACAAGCCACAAGCTGCCACTGGCAGCGGCTTCTCCTGGACCCGCAGCTACCATGTAGAGATCATGTCGGTGCAGGAGGTTGCATTGCCTCCACTGGCAACAGGAGGCAATTATTTTCTCTCTCTCTCTCTTATTTTCTCGTTGCAGGGCAACATCAAGAGCTTGCCATACAGTCAGCAGCCTGGTGGCAACAGGAAAGATGAAGGCAGCTCCCCGGAAGCCGCGCTGTCAGCCGCCCTCCTGGACCCCTTTGGGGCGGCAACCTCCCCCACAGCAGCCGCAGCAGGCGCGCCCAGCCCGGTAGCAGATGCTGCAGCGCTGCGGCCGGCAGGGGACGCCGGGCAGGCAGCGGCACAGGTGCAGCAGCTGCTGCTGTGCGGCAGGCGGAGCGAGGCCCTCAGGTGGGCGGGTGGGCGGGTTAAGTACGAGTGAACACCAGGCTAGCAGGAAATGACATGTGGTGCTTGCCCTGAAGAAGTGGCATGTTGATCTTGTGGTTTGTGGGCATAGCACTTCCTGGCTTTTTGTTGGTCCCACTTGGAGGACGCGCGGCAGCACGGTTAGGTGGCGGTACGCTGTCTGACTAGGCTGGGCTAGGCTAGGCTAGCCTAGCAGGAAGGGGACAGTGTGTGGCAAGGGTAGGCAGACAGGGGTGTGCAATGCACCTGCGGAGGAGGTTGAGGGGTTGAGGGCCAAAGGGGTGCTCCTGCATGGGTGCAGGGTTTCCATTGTGAGTAGGCAGCATGTGCCAGTGTCAGCAGTCAGCCTGGGTCTTCATGAAAGGCTAGCATGAGAAACGTTCCTCGCCTTCAGACTTGTGCCTGTGAGGCTCCCTTGACTGTCCAGGTCAACAATGGGTGCTTTGCCTGCCGTGCTTGGCCGGCATGCAGGGTAGCCACTGAGACCCAGCTGTGGGGCATCGCTCTGCTGGTGGCGCGCCTCTTGGGGGACCAGGCTGTGGCTGACACCGGTGCTGCCATGGCTGCCCAGTGCCTAGCTGCCGCCGCCCCGCTGAGGACGCTTTGCAGCATGCTGGCTGGCGGCCCCGAAGCGCTGCTGGCGCCGGCGCCGGCGCCGGCGGCTACCGCTGCGGCGGGTGCTGGTGCTGCTGCTGGTGCCGGTACTGCCCCTGGCCAGCTGCAAGGCCATCCTGGGGGAGCGCTGCTCTTTGGCAGTCCAGCCAGTGTGTCAGGAGGAGGAGGCATCCGAGCAGGCACAGCACTGGTGGTGGCAGGGGCAGCAGCTGTGCCAGCAGGGCACATGGAGGTATTGGCGGGGGACTGGCGGCAGCAGCTGGCAGTGCTGGCGGCTAACCGTACCCCGGGGGACGAGCGGGTAATGGAAAGGCTCGGAGAGACCCTACTGAAGCAGGGCAACCAGGTATGGCAGCGGGTTTTGGACGTACATATGTCATTTTCCTGCATGTAGTAAGGGGTGCTAACACCAGGGTCTGGCTGGATGAGTGCCACGCCGGCCGGGTTGTGGGGGCCTCCTGTTGCGCTGATGTTTGGCCCGCAAGCCAGCCCACAGCCCCTCCAGACCACATGATACATGGTTAGGGTTGGTAGCGCCTGGTTGTGTGACGCCGCCGGGCTCCCGAGACATATACACTAAATCTGCTTGGGGCCACGTCGGGCTCTGTGCACGGCTGGCTGTGTCCCATGCTACCTGCAGAGCCTGTCATGGGAGCACCTGTGCATGCACCCGTGGCCTGCCCTGCGTTTGAGCCCTGCATCACGCTGTGCTGTGCTGCGCTGCGCTGAGCAGGTGGAGGCGGCGCACTGCTGCTTCCTGCTGGCGGGCCTCCCGCTACAGCTGGCAGACGGTCCCGCCGCCTCCTTTGTGCTGCCAGGGTCAGACCTGGCGTCCGGCCCCAGGACCTACGCCAGCCTTGCAGCTTTGACCAGGGCAGAGATGTATGCCTGGGCACGCACTGCAGGTAGGCAGGGCGCCCAAATGTCAAGTGTATGACATTTAATTGTCTCCAGCTGGTGCTGATTAACGTGTGTTGCTGGAGCTGGCACGCGTTCTGATGCGGGCTTGACAGATGGTGCTGGTGCTGTTGCAGGCCCTGGTTTGTTTGGTGTCGCATCGCCTTGCAGATATGCTGCCCGGCACACCGCTGCTCGCCTGTCCCTCTGCTGTGTTCTTGCCCCTGGCACTGCTCACCCGCTTGCCGACCCCCAGTCAAATGACCCTGCTGCCATATTGCAGTGCTCAGTAGCTCAGGCCCCTGCTATCCAACCTTGCCTTCCCCTCCCTCCCCGCCCTGGCCCTGCAGCCGCCCCTTCCCTCGCGCCCCAGTTCGCCGCGCTGCTTCCCTACAAGCTTCTCCACGCCGCGGCGCTGCTGGAGCTGGGGCTGCTGCCGCAAGCCGCCCAGTACTGCCACCACATCCTGGCCGGGCTGCAGGTCGGCTCCCAGCACCTTGAAATGTGCATGGAGTTTGCTTCTGTTGTGCATAGCCAAAGGGGAGGCTGCGTGCTTGCCAGTGCTCTTTGCTCTTCCCTGCCTTCCTTTCTACACCTCGGTGCTGGGGAGGTGTCTTCTGCGGGAGGGGAGCAGCGCTCGCGTCAACGCACCGCCGGGAGGGGGCGGGAGGGCTGATCTGCTGGCCACTCCCGGGTTGCACATGCCTGTTGCGGTGCGGGGACACACACAGCGCTGTACAGGTCGTGGGGAAGGCGTGCTACTGTACCGCAAGCAGTAGATCAAAGGTCACGATGACCAAGTGCATGGCTTCTCTATGGGCAGGCGCTGGGTAAGGTGCTTCCCCCAGGGCTGCTGGTGACCCGGGTGGCGGCACAGGACTTGCAAGACCGGCTGCAAGCCTTCGCCTCGGTGGGTGACGTGGTAGAGGCAGCTGTGCCAAGCGTTGACGCATAGATAGCACACACATAGCTGTGTTGCTTGTTGCGATTGTGATGAGTTTGGTAGTGTCCCCGCTCCCTCCGAGCATGCGTGGCACGGCCCTCTGGCCGAACCCATGGCAACGGGATGTGGTGCTTGTCTTGGTAATAAAACCTCTGCGTGCATGCCTGAGTAGGCCCTCCTCCTGGCATTGCCAGTCGGTGCACTGGCTCTGGTGCAGGCGTTGACAGCACTTCCTTCCGCTGTAGCCCCACCGCCTGCCCCTCCACTGGTGGCTCCTCCGCACATTGGCTCCCCATGTGCCTGCCTGCCTACCCCCTGACCCCTCTCCCCTCCGTGCCTGCAGGCCAACAAGCTCAGCCTGGGCCGCAGCTTCTCTGCTGGGTCTCTGGTGTCCAGCATGGGGCGCTGGCTGGACCGGGGCATCACGGCGCTCATGGGAGGCGGCAGCGGAGACACAGGTGGGTGGGTGGAGGGGGTGGGTTGAAGGGGGGGGTGGAGGGGGGGAGGGGGACGCTGTGCCCTCTTGGACGTTGGCTGCGCTTGGTAGTTTGCTGTCTTGGCTACAACTGACTGCACGGCTTGGATTGAGGGGTGGTCAAGGCGGCGTGGGTATCAACGGGGCGGGGACAGCTGCAGCACAGGTGAGCATTCCTGTGGCCAAGCAGCGCTCTCAGTTGCTAGCAGCGGGCGCATGCCACGCCTCCCTGGGAGTCCTTCCCTGGGGGGCTTGAACACACGTCTCGCGGGGAATCGTCCCTCGAGGCGCAGCAAGCTGTATGCTGCGTGCACACATCTGTGGCCCCGGTTGTAGGTGTGTATCGCTCTGTTCCGGCTTTTGGACATCAGGTCCACATGAAATCCTGCCCAGGAGGACCCAAAACCCTGTCTGACTTCCTGCAGTCCGCTCCTCTGCGCGACTCCAGCTGGGGTGCTTATCCGACGACTGGCCGTTGTTTAAAGGACGCTGAAGACCCCTTGACCAATCAGTGCATCCCATCCGTCCATGGCCCTTAGTTGCAGCCTGCTGAGCTTAATCTCAAGGAATGCATGGGCCTAGCACCATGACCGCTGGCTGGGCGCAGGCTCGGGCCCCAACTCGCTGCGCTCCGGCCCTTCGTCCGCCTCGGGTGTCAACCTGGTGGGCCTGGTGGATGGCGGGCAGCGGCTGGCCGGGCACTCGCGCAGCCACAGCTTCTCCAACGCGGCAGACTCCCCTAAGGTGGGGGTGGGGAGCACAGGGGGAGGTGGGGGAGCTGGGGTGACCAGGCAGCGTGTTTGGGGGCATGGTGTGCCAGCATGCAGGGTGGGGGCCGTGATACATAGTTGGTGTTGGTGTGCGGATGGGGGGTGGAGGGGAGGTGTGGGTGGGTGGGGGTTGGGGTGGGGTGGTGTGTGTGGAGGTGGGGAGGGGTTGGGGGCGCTGCAACAGACGTTAACAAGGGGGGTCAGCAGCTGCGTGCTGCCCTGTCCCACCGCCGCTCCTAGCGGGTGTTTCTCTGGCCGCCTGCTCCCTAGCGCAGATGGTGGATGTGCCAGGCAGTTCCCACTTCCGCCCCGGGGCCCCCGCCAGCGGACCACCCTCCACCTCCCCTTTCAGCGTTCCACCACCACAGTCGCCCTCCACTGGCCTGCCTCCCTTGCCTCATTCTGTGGGCGGCGGCAGCAGCAGCGGCATGGCCCCAGCAGGCGTCAGCATCAGCCCGGTAGCGGGCGCAGCAGCGGGCGCAGCGCAAGCGGCGGCACCGGGGGCAGCGGCTGGTCTGGCACCGGCGCCTGCGGAGGGTCCCCGCAGCACAGGGCGCAGCGGCGGCGGTGGCGTCATGAAGGGCCTTATCAGCCTCATCAGTGGGCCCAGCAGCAGGTGGGGTCCCCTCCCTCCATCCACACTTGATCTTCAATGCATTGCCTCTGCCGAACGCTGCTGGCGTTGCAGCACATGTGGATGCGGTCTGTGTCAGCGCCAATCCTGAAACCCATTTGTCAGCAGCAACCCGCACGGTGGCTGCATGATGGATGCTTGGCTTAGGGACTGTGGATGCCCACGTGCGACCGGCCCTTTCCAAGGCTGTGCTTCCACGGAGCTGACCTATACTTCTGCTGATGAACAAAGCATCTGGCAACCTCCCTGTGCCCATCTGTTGCCCTGCGGACCTCACTGCTATATCGTGCCTCCCTCTCAGGGGCAAGGAGGAGCCTAAAGCCAAGCAGCAGGGGACCGCTGCTCAGGAGCCTCCGGAGAATGTGTTCTACTACGACAATGAGCTAAAGATGTGGCGGGAGAGGGGCGCACCGCCGCCTGCGCAGCAGCAGGCGCCCCCACCACCGCCGCCCACTGTCCCAGCACTTGCCCAGGTGAGCGTGCTGCCTTGCAGAGTTGGTGCCTGCTGGCTTGCAGAGTTGGTGCCTGCTGGCTTGCAGAGTTGGTGACAGATCGACTGCCCTTTACAAGCTCGGTGGCACATGTGCTACAGTGGCCAAGCCATAAAGATGCGGTGGCTCGGCAGCTAACCCTGCCGGGACATGTGCGAGTTTGCGCAGCTCCGCTTGGTTGGACCTGGGACGTGCCATAGCGCAGTGCTGTCAGGATCCGGTCCGATGCGCCGCAGGATATGTGGGCGCCTTCCTGGTACCGTGCATGACTCCGTGAGACTTTGCTGCTGCTTCCACCTGTCCGGAGCGATACACCTAGCGACAAGGGGTTCCTTGGTATGCCATCGCAGGGGGGCGCCGGTGGACCCCCGCCTGTGGGCGGCGGCGCCATGATGCTGCCCCGAGGCGGGGTTACTTCGCGCTATGTGAACACATTTGGGCCTGCCGGGCAGCCAGCGCAGGCCAGCGTTGCAGGAGGTATGGACGATATGCCAGTATCCTGTCGCTGTCTTGGCTCCTCCGCCAGCGAATGCTTTGTTGCTGCCTGCCCAGGCCTTGCTTGCTGCTGGTGGGAAGCGTTCACTCAGCTCAGCAGGGCAAGCTGTTGCAGGCTTTGACCGCGCAATAGGGAGACCTTCATGCCTTTGGAAAGACTTGCTGGTCAGCTGCCACCCATGCAGGCACTGCGAGCATAGCTCCTGCCCCAAGCCTGCTCCTGCCGAGGAGCAACCACGCGTCGGCACACATGGACGACCTGCACCACCCCCTGTCACCCATTGAAGAGTCAGTCCCGGGCTCCCCCGGTCCGCTCTCACCCAGCCAGCAGCAAAACAGCAGCATGCCCAGCGGAGCAGATGGCACCGGTGTGGCGGCTGCCTTGCAGACCATGCCCAGCGCAGCGCCCAGAGCGGTGGCGGCTCCCAGCATGCAAAGCATGCCAAGCGTCACACAGCCGCCGGCCACCCTGCAGCCTCTCAGGATTCCCTCGGGCCCGTCCAGCTCTCTCTGCTCGCCAACTGCCTGTGGGCTGGTCCCAGGGATGAAATTTGCAAGCCCTCAGGATGGCACCCCGCAACAGATGGCTATACCCCAAAGTATGGGGCCCAGCATGCAGAGCATGATGTTGGCCAACAACCCAACAGCAATACCAGCGGCTGCAACCCTGCCGCATGGTGGGGACAGCTTCACTACTGTCCAGCAGCCAGCTGCAGCAAGAGCACTCGCCTTGCCAGCTTTTGACGGGGCCGGGGGCGCCTCTCAGCCGCATCCGCAGGCATCTCTTGCGTCAGCAGCCACGCTGCCCGTCCTTAAGGCAGTTAAGGAGCCGAGCTATACGTTTGCAGCGGCGCCTACCTTGCCAGCAACCCCAGCTGTCCATGCCGGTAGTGGGTATGCGGGGCGAGCAGCGGTGCAGGCAGCGGCAGCTCCTTATGCACCGGCCTCTGAGCCTGCAGCATCAATGCCAACCGGCTATCGAGAGGAAGCTGGGGGCTTTGCTAGGAGCCACCCAGCCGAGCAGCATCTGCAGGCTGGCTATAACCAGCAGCACCAATATCCGCAGCAACCACCGCCGCACTGGGATCCGTACGCGACAACGGCTGTGCATGGTACTGGCATGCCCGTCATGGGCTCCACCATTAGTTGGCAGGGCTACCAACCCCAGCAGCAGCAGCACCACCACCACCCAGGGTACCCGTTGCAGCCTAGCCAGCAGCAGCACTATCCTCCGAGCCATACCGTTGTGAGTCAGGCTGCTGCAGGTCCCACCGCTATGGGTGCACTCATGGGGTCTCCTGACGACATGGCTGATGTTGCACTGTGAAGGCTGTTTGCGGACATAGCGTGGATGGTGCAGGGACAGGACGTTCCAGCGGAATCAGACAGTGCCATGCATAGCCATTGTGCTGCTTGTTACAACAAGTGGTGTGGGGTGGGCAATGGTGTCTCACTCGTGGCTAAATGCAATGCCACGACAGAACCCTGGGAAACTGTTGCCCCTAGTGTCTCTGCCTTCCCTCAATCGTTGGTTTACAGTGGGGAAGGGAAAAGTTGACAACAGCCGGAACGCTTACCTGCAATTGTGCCCAGTGCTAAGCTCATGTAGCACACAGTCGGTCACTTAAGGACTGAAAGACGAAACCGCTGGAGAGGGGCCAACAGGTGACCAGAACAGACCCCCAAAGAGCAAGCAAGCGCGCGGCTTATCTTGAAAACTCAATGCTGCCTCGAAAACTTTGAAATTACTTGGAATTATCCTTTCACTGCTCAATGGTGCGGACCTGCGGACCCATGTGCGGACCCGTCAACACCCTCCTACAGCTTGGCACGCCCCACAGCCTGTCTGCATCCAGGGCCCCGTCAGTATGGTTCGTCTATACCTTTCCTCCTGTGCCATGCCTGCCACCATTAACAGAATCACAACCCACGCTGCAAAGCTTTGAACGACACCCACCCCTACAACGCTGCGCTGTCAACTTCCAGACGAAATAAGTTCCCAGTAGTTCCACAGAGCACACTACCCGCGGTTGCTCCCAAGCAGAGTGTTCTTGCCAGATCAAGTCCATCCCTAGCAATCCAGAATTTAAACGCAGCGTGATCACAGCAGCTTCGCTTCATCTCCTTGTTGTTGCTTCAAGCCCCTAGCTGCTGCTGCTGCTGCTGCTATTGCTGCTCCTCCTCCGGCGGGGCAGCGCTGCCTTGGCTGCTGTCTTCCGCAGAACCCAAGCCCAACAACACCAATGGTGACAGCCCTTCCAACAACTGTCCCTCTTGCTGCGTGCCACGCTTGGTGCCCTTCTCTCGCAACTGCAGAGTTGGGGTGAAGCCACCCAGGTCTGGTAAAGCGACGGCCATCCAAGGGTATCAGTCAGTGACGTCAGCTCAACTCAGGCCCTTGCAGGGATTTGAGTCATCTCCTTGCCGTTGAAATTTTTGTAGCCCCTCTCCAGGAACTCTAGCACATGCTTGTTCAGCCATCATCCTAGTGAGCAAGTCGATCATTAGTATGTAATGCTCAGCCTCAATAGACGACTTGCCTGCTTTGTTAACAGCATATGCACCAGCAGCAGCTGCCTGTTGACCAACTTCAACATCTGCAGCACGCACGCCACCCAGGTCAGTCAGAAAGACTATCGACCGTCACAAAGGCAACCTCCCATCCTCAACCACTGTTTCAAGAATCGACGGCCCGGTCCAGCATTGTTGAACCGATGCACCCCTTATATGCATGCTTTGGCACCCTGTCACACACCGTAATCCTACCCAGCAGCAGCAAACTCGCCCCACCACCAGCGCTTAAGCTTCCTTCTTGCTCCCCCAGCCCGCACCTGCCGCTGCTCCCGCATGCGCTCCCGCCGCTCTCGAGCCTCTCTCCGTCGCTGCCGTTGCTGCCGCCGGTCCTCAGCCGTCTCAGCCCAGTAGAAGGCTGCCCCCGCCATAGCTGCCGCGCTCAGCGCCAGCAGCAGAGGCTTCCACCAGCGGCCTCTCCTGTCAATAGGCGCGTAACAGTGGTGCTCGGTAAGCAGCCAGTCTAGGAGTGAGCAACCTAGTCTAAAACGAGCAGCTCACAATGTTTACCAGCAGCAAGTCGTGCCGCAGCCCTTGAGCACATGCTGGCCCCACGGCCAGCCAAGAAGTGGTAGGATTAGACGCAGGAGTTCAGTATTGCTTGTGTCAGAAGAAGTAAGATCTGCGTGCGGGCTTGCCTGCTCCTAGGCCTGGGCTCGGATGGTGGCAGCCGATAGAGTGTCCCACAAAGCTCGCAGCGGTGGGGGTCATCTGACTTGGCCCGCAGCGCTTCAAGGCAGCGGGTGTGGACCCATTCGTTCTGCCCCTTGCACTGGCAGGGAGAGATGTACTCATCATCGTAGACAGGGCCTCCAAGGCAGACCTTGCATCTCAGTTCGCCTGCATGTAGAACCATTATCGGCAGTGGAACCCTTACTGGTGCTATTTTATGACAACATGGCAACTCATTACTGATCTAGGTTCTGCTTCACCTCTATGGGTCATATAGATATGCTTGTCAACAGCCCCGCCTCCAAGATAGCAAGAAATAGAGCTCCTTAGTATTACGACACACTCGCGACATCCTGCATCCTGCTTGTTCCCTACTGCAGCTGTGAACCAGATGTGAACCAGTTACCCGCCCCGCCGCCACAAAACGGCGGCTGTCACGCAAGTCGGTGCTCAGTACTCAAGGCGCATAGTGTTTATCACTGACATATTCTCCCTGGCAGCTCTCCGATAATGTGTGCAACGGAGCCAGGCCGGTTTGGACCTCACAGTGAACTGGGAAGGAAGCTCAGGGGTAGCAACAATCGAGTGTATGTCTTTAGGGTGGCAGGCAATGCTGTTAGAGACTAGGTACGGGTGCACTGGGCACACTGGGTTCTATACAGTCACGCGCTGTGTCTTGCCTGAGGTTCTATTGTTGCTTCTCTGCACAGCTCAGTTCAACGCAAACCCAAGCAAACCAGTCACCAGGGTCGCTAGTGTTGGTTTCATTCTCTAGTTTACCACGTTGGCCTTGGCCACCCCTGGGTGACTGGCTGACACTGGACTTGTCCCGCTCGACTAGCAAAAACGCACCCAAGCAAGCAAAAGACCATGACCACCCAGTCTGACAATCAAAGAATGTCTAGAGGACGAGCAGCACAACACGAGCATTAAAGGTGCCCAGGCACAGCAAGCTAGCCATCACGCTGCTGCTGAGCCCCACTCATGATTCTCCAACCCCACTAATGATTCTCCAAGCACTGCCGCCAGTGCTCAACTAGCTGTGCGCCTGCCGGTCCTCCGCATGCACGCCCTGATCCTCCAGGTGCTGCCCTCCCAAATGGGTGCTCAGCGTGCTAAACCGTGAGGCGTGGCGGCGAAACACATGCGGGTGCGCCTGCGGGCTGGGCTGGGCCTGCTGCTCTGCCTGCTGCTGCTGCTGCTGCTGAACGGTGTCCTGCGGTTGCTGTTGGCCAGCGGCCGAATCGTGCCCGGCCTGCTGCTCCTGCTGCTGTGCCTGCTGCGCAGCGGCGTCCAAGCCGATGCCGCCTGGCTGGACAGCCTGGACACCATCCGCGCCCAGCTGCTGCGCCTGCTGCGGGTTAACCACCCCCTGCGGCTGCACCACCTGCGCACCCTGCGGGTTCACAAGCTGGCCACCCTGCCCAGCCTGCTGCAGCACAGCGGCCTGCTGTGGATCTATGAACTGGCCTGGCTGGCCTGGCGTAAGGACACCAGCTAAGGGGTTAACCGCCTGGCCCTGCTGCTGCAGCCCTAGCCCCTGCTGCTGCAGCACCGCCGGCTGTCCACCCAGCAGCTGCTGGCCACCCAGAATAAGCGGCTGACCGCCCAGAAGAGGCTGGGCTCCTGGCAGAGGCTGACCGCCCAAGAGTGGCTGGGCACCAGCGCCCACCTGCTGTGCCTGCCCCGCCAGCAGCTGCTGCCCGCCCGTCACACCCCCTGCCTGCTGCTGCAGGCCTGCCTGTGGCTGCACTACCTGCTGTTGCCCCGCACCCAGCTGCTGCCCAAGCTGCCCTAACTGCTGCTGGCTCTGCTGCTGCTGAAGCCGGCACAGGTTGAGATCGCGCTCCAGGGTCGCGATCTGCGCTAGGCGGGTGCTCTCCTGCAAGCACAGACAACCCAGGCAACTGTGTGCACTACTTCACACAAGGAGCCCACACTCCCAGCTGAGCTGCGCTGACGCTGGCACTAGACACGACGACCTCCAAGCTTGCAGCCCCCTCAGTAACAACACCGCCCCAGGCATGTTTCTTCTGGCAAGCTGCAGGCCGCATGGCCCCCACGCATGATCCAGGGCCACCTCATCTGCTGTCTCGCTCACCAAACTCGTATGGTGTTGTGTCTCGGCATCAATGCGGCGCTGCAGCTCCACAGAGGAGCGTTGCATGGCCTCCAGTTGACGGCGGGCCTCCTCATCCCTGCACACAAAACATCACCCACGATTTTCAATTTTGAAAACGGGTGCCTGGCTAAGCAGTTTGATTCTCACGCAGGGCTGGAGAAGTGGGTGCGGCTTGCACACCGCACGTCTCCCTGTGTTGTTACATACATGTGGCTGGTTCAATGCCCGCTTCGCCTGCAGACCACAGCTCTAGCTACTGCTAGCGGACTCACCTCTGCCTCGAATCATCCCTTTCCCGCTCTGCCACGTGCAAGTCGCCTAATCGGCTGTCAGCCTACAAGCATGAGACAGCGCAAGCGCCACTGCTTAAGGGCAACCGTTGCTGTCTGACAAGCATGAGCAGCGAGCACGAGGGTTGCCTTTCACTGAAATCGACACTGAACCTAGCAGCTCCTGTGGATTTGGCAACAAGGGAGCTGACATTGTCAAATAGCCCAACCTTCAAAAGCACGACCCACAAAACGTGGACTCTAGTGCAATCTCACCAGCCGCTTCGTCTCTTCCAGCTCCTTGTTCAGCCGGAAAACTTGCTGCCGCTGGTCGTTCAACTGGCGGCGGGTGTCAGCCAGCTGGGAGTCCTTGCTCCGGATGGTGGCGTCCCTGCAGCCACAGGAGGGAATACTCCGCTGGCACACACACTCTGCAACAGACGGCTAACCAGGTGAAAGTTGCAAGGTTTACTATGTCTGGGAAGGTCATACATGGTGCAACTGCAGGAGCTCGAAGAGCGTTGCCCTTCTGCCCCCTTGGCGATGGTGGTGAGGGCAACTAGCTATCAAGGCCCAAACCCCGGAAAGTCCACCCACCTATCATTCACATTGCGCTGCAGCTGCTCTTTAGACTGGTGAGCTATATTCAGTTCTCGCTGCAGGCCTGTGATTTTGGTAGTGCTGAAGTGCTGTTGCAGAGCCAGTGCTAGCACCAGCAGAGTCGCCACACCACCAACCGCAACTTTCCCTATGTGCCGCTTCCAAGGTGCCTTGCGCTTCCTGCACACGGCCACGCATGCCCATAGATCATGAAAGGGGTCCCTCATTCGTCGGGGCACTGGTTGCAAACACACTCTTACCTTAGGCCACGAGAGTCATCGCCATATCGATCGTAGTACAAGTCCATCATACCAACAGCAGCCTAGGGCGTGGCCGACTAGCTCCAAGAACGAGTACCGCAAACCCAAGAACAGTAGACCTACAACGATAAGACTGTCTGTCAACCCCGAGGGTCAGCATCGACATTGTTCTCACCGCGGTGCACTGGACGTGTACCAGTACCTGCCTGGTTGTACTGGATGCCCATGCATCACTGGGCCAAGGATGCTCTGGTTGCTGAGATACTACTCTCGAAACATAGTGACTTTACTGTGTGAAGATACAGCGGGCGAGGTGACAAAACGGCTCGGGATGAAGCTTCGTGCCTCGTCACGGCACAACGCATGCTGGCAGTTCAGCCGCCGGCACCCTGCAGCCGCCAGCACAAGAGTTCGTGCTGCGTGCCAACCTTGCCTTGCGTTCCTCTGATGCTAAGCTCTCAGCACCTGTCGCCACTGTGGCGGCGTAGTTAAGAAAGTGCAGTACTGCTCCTCCCGCAGCATCAGCTTCCAAGTTGGGGCTCTTTATCGCTCATCAAGCATGCAAGCCCTACAGGTAAAGAAGGTACAGTGTACTGGTGTTGCCTTAGGGAAAGTTTTATTGGTCTTGTATAACAAGTTGGAAGAGCCGCCGTCTGTCGCTGACAAAGAGATGTAGACCTCAAGAGCCCCAGCACTGTCAAGGAGGCGCTTACACCGGTCGGGTCCACATCATCAGCACCCAGTCTATCCAGTAGGCTGCAGGCCATAGCTGCACTGCAAGACACATGTCACCCGGGGCTGAAGCTCCCTCCCTGCCCTCCACGGTGGCTGAGTCGTGCCTGGCACACGCTTGGCCAATCTTTTTTCTCCTGGCCCGCAGCCCATACTAACCAGCGCCCCCGCCGAGCCAGCACCTCATATCTTCACCGGCGCTGCGCAACGCTCACTTCTTGGCCAGCACCTCTCCCTTGAAGTCGCCACCCTCACCCACCACATAGGAGGGCCCCACCTGACAGTCTTTGAGGCTTACCCGCTCCTACACAGCAGGCAGCATAGCATGGCTTTGGTTTCTTACCCCCCTTCCCGCTACACACCTCAAAATGACCGCCAGCAAGGCCCGGCCGTCTGTGTCAGCCTAGAACACTGCCCCTGCTCCACTGGACACCATGGACCATGGCTTTATCACCTGCAAACTTTTTGATCCGCACACTGCTAATGCCTGCAACACCAATAGCACCGCCTACGGGCCAGCCCCTCACCAACCCACCCACGCAAGCACGTGACCCACAAACCCACCTGGAGCTCGCAGCCCGCACAGATGATGGAGTTCTGTATGTGGCAGTTGTCCCGCACCACACAGCCGTCCAGCAGCACTGAGTTGATGATCTTCACATTGCTGCCCACACGGCACCCGGCGCCAATGACTGAGCGCTTCACCGAGCACTTGTCTCCCAAGGAGGTGTCCCGGCCAATCATGCAGCCGGCGCCTACGGTTGTCTTGCCTCCCGTCTGCATCAGGGATGGTGGTATTCAAATGTACCAAAGGGTGCCATGGCCTGCCTTGCCGCCTGAGCCTGCAGCGGGCTTTCCGCCTGCCTGCCACTTGGGGGTGGCTTGGGTGGGATGCAAGGAAACTATGGGCGTTATGAGAATGTCAATCAGAACAACATGTAGGGGTGCCAGATGCGCAGCCAAGGGGCACACCAGGGAGGCTACTCAACCCAGGCCAGGAACACCCTTTCACCTGAACAGTGCCGTGCACATAATTGTCATATTTGGGGTTTGGCTGCTCCCTCAGCAGCTTGGGGGCAAACTCTGGCGTGATGATCTCCCTGCGGCATGAAACAGGAGTGCAGGCTAAGGGTCACCCAGGTTCATGCACCAACCGGGCTGTTGACACCAGCCAGGGCCAAACAGGCCCATGAAACAATTTCGCTTGGAAAGTGTGCTGTGCAGTGCGCTGAGCATGGAGCTCATACAGGCTAGCACGCCATGGCGGGCATATCCGCAAGCCGTATACCGCAACAACGGCATCCATCCTGCTCCTCTGGGCCAGCCATGCAGTGCTGGCAGACAAGGCTGCCGCCCACCATTACTGTCCCTGTCTGCCTCACCAATGCAGCCGGACCATAACGCATGGCAACTTCGCAGCAACGCAGTTCCGCCTCGTTTCCACCACACACCAGCTGACATGTACATAGCCTTTGCAGCCAGCTGGCACTGGCATTCGGTCCATGAGAGGCGTAAGGCAGCTGACCACGCCCACCAACGCACAACCAATCGACTGCCTGGCCGCACCTTGCATGCTTCATCCACTTGCAGAGGCCTGCAGCGTAAGGTCTCACCAGGGATCAACTGTACCCTGACCAAAGCCACAACCCCCACACCATACACTGACCTGTCCCGCCCCGCTCACCTATTGACGTCTGCATAGCCTTGCAGCGAATTTGCCCGCTGGCAGTAGGTGCCCTCGGGGGCGATGTACGCGCCGCAGTACCACTCGCCGTTGCAGCTAGCAGGTGCGCCCCCGCCACCCAGAAAGCTGGCGGCGCCCGCGCCATCAAGGTACTCTGCTGCCGCTGCCTCTACATTTGCCTCCAGGGATGGAAGAGACATCGCGCCTGCACAATTGTATTGGGCAAGAGAGTCATATTTAAACGGTGGCACTGCGAATACTCTCCCCTTGCATGCTGGCCTCCAACGATTATAGCGAGGCTGCACATGCAGTCAACAAAAGGGCGACGGTACTTCCTCCGGAACAGCTGGCCCAAAAAGTGAGAGAGCTGCTGGTCAACACAAGTACAGGCTGGCATTTCTACAAAAAGCACGGGGGATGGCCCCTGAGGTGGTTGGGTACCCGCAGAAGGGGCCAGGCGGCGGTCAGAGAGAGAGACACCCAATCGTAAAGTTGTCCGCTGTCCTCAGGGTACTCTGTGGTGCATGTGTGCTGCAATGAGCTGCCAAGACGGTGTCTGTGATTCAAGCGACCCAACTCACTCGTGCTGGCTATGGATGGCGTGGGGCAGCTGGCTGGCCGCAGCTGCCGCGGGGGGTTCATCTGGTGGCGCACCAGGAACGGTAGCAAGTGCTCCTGAGCGCATTGGCAAATGAAGCACAGGCTTGAGAGTTGCTTACAGCATGGCGCAGCCAGCAATGCCCAAGCATCGTCACAACGGCAGAAGCATAGGCGGGCTTGAGACGTGAACAACCTAGGAGGCAGGCACCGGCGCTTTGCACAGGCACTGCTCTGCTGCCCAGGCCGTGGGCACGTCTAAAATCACAACCGTATCGAAGGCAGGGACTGCCCCTCTGTGGAGGCATGCTCCCTACAAGGCCCATGCCCGCTTGTGTTCCATGCCTGTGACTCAGCCAAGGTTGAGTCACAGCACACAGGCCATCCTTCCTGCCCCCCTAGCCATCCTCCGGACTCACTTCTACGTGTTGCAAGTCTGGCCGGGCTTCCAGAACCGCCCGTAGCAGCGATGTCCTGCAGGACACATCAAGCACATCCTCAGTGATCTCCCGCCATTGCCACAAGCTTGCCATCTCCTGCTTTCCTGAAATGCAGGAGGGAGACTTCAAAGCACCTGCGACTGATCCAGCCCCTCTCCCCGCCAAAAAGCCACGGCTGCACCTCACACCTCGAGATCAGCCTTTCTCAGATCAACAACCCACCTGAACACATAGACCTGCATGTCCACCAGAATGGTCACCACCTGGACTTGGGGCAGGCGGGCTATGATGGACTGTGGCACGCGCAGGTCCCGCAGCGTGTCGGGGCTGTGTGCGTAGAACACAAGGCGATCCGAGGGGCCCAGCCCTACACGAGTGGGAACAGTAGCAGCAGGGGAGGCATGGCCACGACAACTCAGACGTGCGTGTGTGTATGTGTGGTGGTGTGGGGGAAGGGGAGGGGGGGGGGGGGCAACCGGGCATCGCACCCACAACCCTGGGACACCAGCAGTGCAAGAAGCACTAAAGCGCAACACCCACTCAGCGTGGATTTCAACCTGCCTTCTAAGCCCTGCTGGTGACAGAGAATGACTCACCCACGTAGTCAACATTGCGCGGCGGCTTGCCCGGCTTGGTCTCCGAGGCAGCAGACACTCTTCGCCGTGCCAGCAACGCTGTGACCGCCGCATTTGTGACGTGGTGCCGCAGGATGAGTGCTTGCAGGCACACCTGTCATGTGTAGGGTGGCACCAGAGCTTTTGAAACGTCATACATCCCAGCAACAACCGCCACTAGCAGCGTGCGTCCGTGGGATGTAAGGTTGCAGGCAAAGTTGCAATGACTGGACTGTTAAGTAGCTAACAGGGAACCCAAATACCAGCATCACCCATATCATATCATCGGTAGCGGTGCACAAACTGCCTGAGAGCCAACTGTACCGGCGATACACACAGATACACACACAGTGTTATAGCATGCTCTGCTTGCACGCCCTGCAGGTCTCAGGCTTTCCCTTATTCCCTTATTCCCAAAAACAACCATGCCTGCCCTGAACACTGCAGGTGCTCAAGTGTGGCCCGGCATCCCGGCTGTCCCCTTCCCTTCCTACTTGCACGCTAGACCACCGCAAGACACCAACACCACCATGCGGCCTCATGTCCTATGACCTCTGCTACAGCGGCTATTGTCTCAGGCCCCGGCTTGCATAGTGAATCCCCAGGCCAAACAAGTTGCTCAGTGGTGACGCTCTTGCCAGAAAAACTATCACCTAGGGCACACCTACAGCCCTGTGGCTTTGCAACTCCCCCCCACCTCCGGCACTGCACATGAAGCTTTCAACCTTGGGCACCAAACCCACACCTCTGAGCATAAGCCCCCTGTGCAGCACTGTGCAGTCCATGCCATGCTCTCTGTCTGCTTTTTCTTTCTATGGCTCCTTGCAATGTTCCCCATAACACTGGCACCCTGTAACACCCATCCCTGCAACGCAAACTGTGGAAGGCAAGATGTCGGTCCTCGCCCACAGCCCAGCGCCTTGCACTCTGGCACGATGGCACTCTCACCTCCGTCACGACGTCCCCGCTTAGGAGAACAAAGTGCTCAGTGCGTATGCGGTCTGCCACCTGGCGAAGCGCTTCCAGCGTGGGCGCGCCCTCCGTAACCGCCCTCACTTCCAGGTGCAGGCTGCCCTCGTAGTGGGCCAGCCAGGAGCGCACAGAGGCAGCGGCCGCCTCGCCCTCACACACCTGAGACAGGGGGAAAGCGGCTGCTTGCAGCAAAGCACAGATAATCCCATATCAGGTTGAGGAAATCCTTCAGGGTAAGATCTATTCACAAGTGTGTTGGTGCTGCCACAGTGCCTGCCCGCCTCAGTTGCTATGACATCGCAATCCGCTGCAGAAGCACATCTACTCACCTTGGCTGCCTGCTCATGCAAGGGAGCAGTGTTGTGGAGGATGTCGCAGCGGAACATAGAGCAGTGAATAGGATTATGTAGCCAACCAGTCAGCTACCCACTCACCACGATTACATCCTTGATGCCACCCTCCTCAAGCATTCGTAGTGGGAAGGTGAGCAGGGGCCTGTTTGCAACTGGCATGAGCACCTTGGGCATGCCTTGGGAGTTGAGGGGATACAGTCTGCTGCCTCCCCCGCCCGCCAGGATGACCGCCTGAGGCTCACTGCCAAGGGTGGAGGCGTAAGTCATTGTTGGGTTGACGGATGACGCGTGACGAGGGTTTCTATTATTGAGGGGCTTGGAAACACAAACCAAGCGTTCCACAACTAAAGCCAAGTACGAGGAACAACACTTAGCTCGACAGATGGATCAGTTCAACAGCGGAGTGCGCCAACAGGGCAGATTGATGACTTTAACGCACGTTGCTTCATGAAGGTATGCTTAAACGGTTCTGACCGAGCCTCCCAACATCGAGCCTCGCATGGAGCCTGCAAACTGGGGTTGGAGGCGCAGCACAGCAGGGCGCCCCAGTCCTCTGCAGGGCCAGACCCAAGGCCAAACCAGTTTACACTGGGCCGTCAGTGCTACTTCCCTTGCAACATCTTAAGACAAGTCAGCTGCATTACCTACTTTGAAAGGCTGCTGACTACATGGGCGTGCAGCAAGCTCACTCAGGAACACGTCCTGTAGTTTTCGGCCAAACGTCCCTAACTGTATACCTTAATTGGAGTTCTAGTGAAATAGGACCGGCAGGTGCGACAGTGGTGCCCGAAGTCTAGAGATTGAGTAGGTGGGGTTCATCTTGCATACGAAATGATCTTGCCTTTTGTGAAGCGAGCCTTGTCAAGTGCGTTGTAGAACAGGAACAGCTACGGCCAGCTTACATAGCAGCAAAAATAATGAAGACCTTACCGGTACCCACAGTGCAGAACAAAGGAAAATTGACAACGGTGTGATTTCCTTGGCTTGTGGACGCACAGTTCAAGTGAAAGTATTCACATCAGCACGGCAAGTGTGCAGGCTTTGGGGTTAAGCTGTGGTGCCTCTGAGCGATAGCCTGCTGGAAGGCGAGGTTGTTGTGTACAGGTCGCCTGTCCATGCACCCACTAGGATCGGATCACCAGCGTGTAAAGAGGCCAGGCATGTGGTCCGTCAACACAAAACCAATACTGTCCAAGCCAACCAGCTCTGTCAACTGTGCTTGAGCCGAAGGATAAGGGCAGCATACATGCCCTGCAGTAAGAACACGCTGAGATAATCTACCATACTTATCTGGTAGTTGCATCAGGGTTGCACACAATTTAAGATGAAAGGATATGACAGAGGGGGTTAGACAGCAGTTTGACGGGTGCCAGCTGCGTCATTTAGTACAGCGGAGGGTAGGGCACCATGCAAGAAGGGGTAGGGAAACAAGCAACGAGCTTGGAGGCCGTGGGCAACAGCACCATTATGTATTTTTTTCTGGACCAAAGGCACCCCTCAAGCCAGCCGGCAGCGGTGTCCTAGCGCAGGTAGACACACCCTCCAAGACTGGCTGAACCTTGCTTTGATGTTAGAAGACCGGATAGCCAGTGCTAGTCTCCATCCACTACCTCCCGTGACCTTAAACGGAAGGGTTAGGGAGGCTCTTGCCACGAGGCGACACATGGGCAGAAGCAGTCACCAAACCTCAAGCTCGCCGCCGTCCCCTGAGTTGAAGACCCGCTACTCAACTTGCTATCCCTCTCTGGCTCACTAGGGTAATCGGCCGTATTCCTACTGCCCTGCCCGCAGTCTGGAGCAGGGTCATGTAGGCATGGCAGCAGTCGGCCCACCGAGCAGTGACATCCACCTTTAGGCGTGCAAGAGGCTGCTCTTGTGGTCATAACCCCAGCCCGGTATTTAGTTGAGGAGCACAAGGCGGCTGACTGCCTGCAGATCTCATCACTGTTAGCACTTCATGGTACTGGAAAGGTCGCCAGGGCCAGTGGAATAGCACTTACGGAGCACTACACGAAGAAGCCAATGAAAGTCATCAACAGATCAGGCTTATCCCAACGCATGTCCTAACGCAGCGAGGGGGGTTTCCTAGTGGCGGGTTTTTGCCCCTGGCTCGCTGGTTCTCTTCCAGTGCTTGTGTGTGCTCGGAACAACTGCGCTTCCCTTGCTTAGACTATTGCGAGTGGACCTGCAGCGCCCATTTGGTATTGGTTTTTTGGTGGTCGGGTGTGGAGCTCATCACAGCTCTTAGCGCAATGTTGCCTGGCGCTTGAACCTCCGCCACACTAATAGCAGATGCAGCGACACCATCCTGGGTCCTTAACGACGCTATGCTTCGTTCAATGAAGGCAAAGTTCTCCCAAGGCAGCAAGCCCAAGCCCACGTCGACAACACAGCCCAAGGATCACACGCCCAGCTCGGCATCCCCAGCTAAATCGAGTACCAGCACCGGTGGAGCCCCTGGCAGGCACTCCGTCAGTGTCGCACCTAGCAACAGCTTGGGCCCCGATCAGAAACCGGCGATTCCACAGCTATCTCCTGAGACCTTGCAGCAATACTACGCAGGTGGGAGCTACGATCGCTGGGTGCCTGCCGTTGGGAGCAGTGGATAATAAGCCACTGCATACTTGGCTAGCGCCGTGGTGGTCAGTGCGCTGCAATGCAAAGGTCCTGTGTGCTTGTGCAGCAGTGTCACCTGCGTGTACCGGCGCGCAGCCTGGCACTTACCAGCCCAACTTGGCAGTTGAGACTCTGTGCTGGATTGCAGACCCGCTGCCGACGTTTCGCGATGTGCCGACGCCGGCGGAGAAGCAGCTGCTTTTTGTGCGCAAGCTGCACCTGTGCGCGTTCACGTTTGACTTCACAAACCCCACAGCCCATGTGCGGGAGAAGGAGATGAAGCGGCAGGCGCTGCTGGAGCTTGTTGACTACGTCAACTCAGGCACGGGCAAGTTCACGGAGCAGGTGCGCTGGGTGGCGGCAGGTCGAGGGACAACTGATGGCTGTGGCTGCTGCGCACATGGAAATGGGAGGCAGCTAGCACAAAGTGTGCTGTGTTTGTTAGGTGATGGGACAGGCTGATGACCAATGTTCCAAGGCTCACCAAGTGCTGCCGTGGCATGCACAAGAGGGCTGCGACACATCGTCTGTGCTGTGGAACTGCTTGGTAGGACTTCCTACTGCAGGTGTAGGGCGGTGTAAAGTTGCCTGCCTCCGCTGGACCACGGACTGTGTGCGACTGTGGTGTGCGGCCCAGTGGCCAAGCCAGCGGGCCTAGCAGTGCCGCAGGCGAACCTGTGCCAGCACATGCATAGCTGGTACCACTGGCCGACTGCTCCGACTGGTGTAGGTATCTGAGGACATCGTCTTCATGCTGTCAAACAACTTGTTCCGCGCGCTACCACCCACCCAGATGCATGGGCAGGAGAGCTACGACATGGACGAGGAGGAGCCCAATCTAGATCCGGCCTGGCCACATCTGCAGGTCTGTGTGGCTTGCACACCTTCGGACATACAAGGCCCGAAGTGGGTCCAGAGCGCTGTGAATTCTTCTAGTAGCCGCTGCTGCCATCCTTGGCTGAATGTCTTTATCTAACACAAATCCAGCACAAGAAGCGTCTGAGCTGCCTCGTCTGGGGCCCCGCTCCTGGGCGCACGTGGGCGTCTATGTTGCTGACTTATCCACAAATAGGAGGCTTGTCCGACATGGTATTATATACCTGCCATAAGAGGCTGGAACAGCTTGAAACCTATATTGGGGGCCTGTGCGTCCGATTGCAGATTGTGTATGAGTTCCTGCTGCGGTATGTGGTTAGTAGCGATACTGACGCCAAGGTGGCCAAGAAGTACATAGACCAGAACTTCGTGGTGCACATCTTGGAGCTGTTCGACTCAGGTGAATAATTGAGGGAGCGGCGCGCGGATCCCAAGCGTATATTTGTGGGGCTGGCAACGTGCCCAGATTTTGAGGGAAGGGTATTCCAAAGAAGTGTGTGCTTCAAAGTAGTGCAGCTGTTGGCACGACTGTGCTTAGCAGAGGTCACAGGTTCACCGGAGGCTGCTAACCGTGCTGTATAAGTAGCAGCCTGCACATGATGTCCTTGTGGTTAGCAGCATCATGTGGGCTTTCTGAGAAGCAGCGAGTCATGTTAGCTGTGGCAGAGAAAGCAGAGCCAGCAAAGGTGACCTGGCCCATTAGCATTGACACTGATGTATGGGTTCCTGCCCTTGGCTGTAGAGGATCCACGGGAGCGGGACTACTTGAAGACAATCTTGCATCGGATATATGGTGGGTGGGCAGGGGCCGGAGTGAGGCGGAATAGGGAGCTGCGTGCGGTTCTTCTGCCACCCGGAGAAGGGGCCGGAGTGAGGCGGAATAGGGAGCTGCGTGCGGTTCTTCTGCCACCCGGAGAAGGAGGAACAAATTGTTCAAGAATTTTTATTAGAGCTTGGGATATCACTTCGCTTGGTGTTTGGTGGATGTTGGGGGTGGTGTGTGGGGGTTCAAACTTGGCATAAGACAGGGGGTATGGCTGTTCACCCAAGCCCGCTCGGGCCATTGGTGGTTAGGGACAGTCACGACAATCAATGTCGACTGTGGATTTTGTGATGTGTGGCAATACAAGCAGCCCAGAGTGTGACCTCCCCTGTTCAGACGTCCTTGCGAATGTAGCACGCTGCTGTGTGTGGCTTGGCGCAGGCAAGTTCATGGTGCACCGGCCCTTCATCCGCAAGGCTATCAACTATGTCTTCTACCGCTTTGTCTTTGAGACGGAGCACCACAATGGCATTGCAGGTGCGGCCCTGGCTGTGATGTGGCAGCTAGGTATGGGTGGTGTATTGGGTAGGGTAGCAGAGCAGGAAGGCCAGGGCTTGGGAGTCAACCTTGGCCTGTCACCAATGCGTTTCCTTAGTATTGCAGCAGCCTCCGAACTGGCAGGGCTGACGTTTGTGCCCTAGCAGTTGTTGGAGCCTACAACCATTCTCCGGGGATTGAATGGCAAGCACGCAGGTGTTAAAGGGTTCACGTCTCTTCTGGTAGGCGGACGGTAGCGACTCTCTATATATGCGACACAGTGGCCGCAAAGTGCAATAGTCAACAACTATTGACGACTCTGTTGTCTGCAGAGCTGCTTGAGATTCTGGGGAGCATCATCAATGGCTTTGCGCTGCCGCTCAAGGAGGAACATAAAGTACGACTGGACAGTAGAGGTGGTATCGATGGGCGCAGCTACTTCTGTCCAGCACACAGCACACTTCTTGCAGCGTTTGGGTTTGGTTTAATGAGAGGTTCAATGGAAGGTGGGGTTCAGCCGTTCCTGCAGCTCGTCTGCCGGCTTTGTAGAGGCAAAGGGGGGGAACATTGGTGGCTCAATGCTTGTTCACATGCACGCTGGGTACATAGCAACCATACCTTTGATTCTGTGATCTATCTGGGTGCCGACCAACTGAAATATAAGACTTGCTGCCTGTGCAGTCTTTCTTGACGCGCGCCTTGCTTCCCCTACACAAGCCTAAATGCTTGCCTGCCTACCACCAGCAGCTGGCGTATTGCGTCACGCAGGTGGGCCATCGCCCATACCAGGCTGGGAAAGTTCTTTGTTGAACTGGTGGTGCTTGCAGTGGCGTGCCTAATTAGCGATACATGGCCACCACTGCACCCAGTCTACTGCCGAATTGCCTGGCTACAAGCCACTGTCTCCAGGGAAGGCCTGTACGAGTACATGGTGAGGTGTGCTAGGTAGTTAATCCTAGCCTTGTCTTTGCACATCAAAACCACACCTGCCCCGGCTGTGAGCATTGTGCAAGAAGGCAACCGGCATAATCGGATCCCTTGGCCAACTTTTGCCGTAGTTTGTGGAGAAGGACCCGCGGCTGGCAGAGCCTGTCATCCGCGGGCTGCTCAAGTTCTGGCCGCTCACCAACTCACACAAGGAGGTGCTGTTCCTGGGGGAGCTGGAGGAGGTGCTGGAGCTGACACAGGTGAGCCCCGGTCCGGCAGAGTGTTCTTGCAGCCGGGGGGGGAGGCAGAGGACTATCTCGAGGGGTAGGGGCCAGAGCTGTGCCTGCTGCAGCATAGGTTACACGGACACTGTCAGATAGGAAAGATGTGATGGGAGATGCATATGACAATGAGGCTGGACAGCAGCGTGTTGTGCCCGATGGGCGGACCAGGGATGAGGTTGGGAGGGCTATGTTGGGTACAACAGCTTGCAATTTCATTGTAGCCGTGGGCTGTGTTGTGCGCCCACTGCTACTGTTGGAGCAGTAAGTGAACCAGTTGCATGGCCACCCATCACTGTGGTCACATCCTTGCGGTTGACACCATGATATTGTGGGGTACAATAGTTAGGCTACTTCATTGCAAAGCATTTCTGGGGTCTGTCCAGCTGGGTTTGAAGCGACAGCTCCTGCTATCAGGTTGTCTGCGACACTAACGAATTATGCAAGTGGTCACCGAGGTCGCCTGTGACGCTCGCCGTGGCCCTGCCCCCCGTCCCCACCTTAGATGCAGAGCGAGGAGTTTGTGGCCGTGTTGGAGCCACTGTTCCGCCAAATCGCCCGCTGTCTTACTTCCAGCCACTTCCAGGTGGGCCACTTTACACCAGCAACCTGAAATCCATGGGAGCCCCGGTTTGGTGCTGATTACATGAACCACAGTGTGCTGCAAACTACCTGCAAAATCGTGTAAAGATGCAAGCTGATTGTTGTGTGGCACTAGCGCCAGAATTATGCCATACTACAGTTGATGCACCATTGTCCTTGGTCTGGCTGCTGGCCCTGCCAGCCGGCAAGATGCCCGTATCTTGTTGCTGGCTCGCCAGCAACACAGCCCTCTCCTGCCCAGCCAGCAGGTGGCGGAGCGCAGCCTTTTCTTGTGGAACAACGAGTACATTGTCCAGCTGGTGGCAGCGCACAGGACCGCGGTGCTGCCGCTGGTGCTTGGGGCGCTGGAAGAAAACGCAGCCACCCACTGGAACCCTGCAGTCCACAGGTAGGGGTTGGCAAGGTTTGTTACCTCACTGCTCTGCGTATTTCCCAAGCTGATCAGCTGGTGTCGGCCTTGTGGGTGTGGGACATCCTGCCAGGCAGTGGGGCATACCCTTATAGCTGGTGCAATTGAATCATGTAATTGACAGCACCCAGGTGCCTATGCGCGGTGGGTTATGAGCGCAAGCTCGAATCACCGATGGGTACGACTTCATAACTGTGTAGCACACTTACCCTGCCCCCTGTGCAGCTTGACGCTGAATGTCCGCAAGATGTTCCAGGAGATGGATGCGCAGTTGTACGAGCAGTGCCGGCAGCGGTATGAGGAGCAGCAGGTGCGGTGGTGTGGGGCAGGGCTTTGGCCATGTGTGCGGGCAGGGCTTTGGCTGTGTGGTGCACACACGGCAGGCCACCACAGTGCAGGTAAATCTACAGGGCGGCAGGCAGGTGCAGCAGGGGGTAGAGCTGGTACAAGACCAGGTCATAGCCGGAGGGTGAGGATTTTTGGGAGGAAAAGCAGGATGGCAAGATAGAGATAGTATTTTGCATTGCCAGCAGAGGACCTCCAGAAGGGGTTTTGCAGTGAACAAGTCCTTCCTCTGCTTATATGCGGAGGCGGCAGGCTGCATCTGTATGCCCCGGCAGTGAGATTGACGTCGATGCTGCTGCCAACCTGCAGAGGCAAAGAAGTGAGCAAGAAGCCAAGCGGCAGCAGCAGTGGCAGGCCATCGAGTGTGCGGCGCGGGGGGCCAATGGCCGATTGCGTTGAGACAGGGGCGGGAGCAGCAGCAATGGTGACGATGTTAACAGCCATGAGCACCAGAGTGACGGCCGCTTCTGGGAGCGCACTGCTGGTTCAGCTAGCTAGCTGAGCGGTGCGGCAGGCAGGCAGACAACCAGGACTGCAGTACGTGCCCGCCTGCGAGTCAGGGCACAGGTGGTCTCTTGAGCTCTGCAGCCGTATAGGCTGCAGGAGGGCCCCTTAATCCAAGTTCCCTCTCCATGGTATCGAGGCAATGGCCGCTGCAGGGCTGGCCTAGTGTACGGTTTGTAATTTCAGTGTGAGATGTGCACCGGCCTGTGTGCACGCTTAAGGCAACGGATACCAGAGGCTGAGTTGTTAGCCCCTGGTCCAACTTCTTAGGTGTAATGATGACTGACATCCAGGGTCTGTCCTCTCTTCTCCCTGCTGGGTGTCCTGCTCTGCTTGTGTTATGATCCCTTGGTGTTGGGGAAGCCGACACTGCGTGCCTATGCAGTCCTCGTAGATTGGGTGTGTCTGTATGTGTGGGCCCTGTGTTGACGCGAGAGACCTGTCACGGCGTGTGGTATAGGCAGGGCTTGTCGTTGGGGTTAATTCCCACACCGCAACCTGGCAAAGTAGGCCTCGAGTGCTCCTGAGATGGACATCATGCAGTTTTGATCTCCAATGTTGTAGTCCAGTCAAATCGTGAGGGGCGATCTGCCCGGTGCATCCACACCCTGCCAGGCATAGCTGCGACGGACTCCGCCCAATTCCTAAAAGTATGCCAAGGTCACTTTTTGGGATTAGGTCGAAGCTGTACCAACCCAACCAGAGTTTGGTGCTTGTTGGGGTTGCTCCTCCGATACCCATGAAAATCATACAGACACTGCACCATGCCTGGGCAGCCAGGATTCTGACAGGCTGGCCAGGGTACTACCTAGTAGGTGGACACAGGAATCTGAAAAAGTCACTGTGTGTGTCGGTTGTGATGAGTGTTATCCTGTATGGCGTGTGTGAGATTTGGGAAGCGCTGGAGAAAGCCCCAGTACCACTGATGGCCCGAGGCTCCATTTAGGATGGAAATGCACGTGACAGGAAGGGGTCAGACAGCAGTGTGACGGGTGCCAGGTGCGTCAAAAAGCAGGCAGCATTATCAAGGGGAAACAAGTTGCAAACACACTCACAGTAACACAACCGTGTACACTGAGGCTCCATTGCCAGCCCCCGCGCAATGATGCGTCTTGTCCACGCCTACCAGTTTCTGTGCCACCGTGAGCACCATGGTGTTCAGCTGGCCTTTGCCAAGGCTGACCCCCTCCTGTGCCACTCCGCTGTGTGCTTGGCTAAGGCGGCCTGCACCTCGTTGGCCAGAAGGGCGACCTGCCCCAACCTGCTGTAGCTGCAGCCACCGCCCGTTGGGTTGTTGTTGTCGTCACGCCTATGCGGACTCATAAAAGCTGCGATGGCGCTGATGGGCCTAGCTGCCACGCTCACGCCATACTCCTCCCTGTCCTTACCCTGGCCAGCACCAGCAGGCTAGTCATACATTGCCCCCCTACCATAATGCCCTCAGCTCAATTAGCAGCTGATAAAGGAGGCTCAGCAGAGTGAAAGTTTGCACACGCTTTCTATTACGATGCTGGTCTAAGTCCGCTCTCATAGCTTCATGATTTACGCAAAGGAAACATGGTGGCTTGTTGAAGGCGAACACTACACATAGAACAACACCGATGGGCACAGAGAACACTGGGTGGAGCCTATGACTGGAGCCCAAAAGGTCTCCCCAATACAGAATCCCGCCATATCTTCGCACCATGGCATGCCACTCCGACAGCAGGCTGCTACCACAGCCCCAGTTTTACACCTCTTTGTTACTTCAAACCCGTTCAACTGCTCACCATGACTGCTTAATACCCTGAATGATAACACTGCAGCCTCTGCAGTGCGCTAGCGAGGTGGCTATGGGAGGTGCAGCATGCCCCACTGATAATGGCCCACAGCAGCCTTCAAAAAGCAATGAGGCACTCAAGGCAGAGCTTGGCGCACTGGACTCCGTCCTGTCAGCGGGTCAGCGAGATACGGCCAGGGCTCTTCAACTGCTGGACAGCCTGATACAGGCTGCCAACAGGGGTCGTATGGAGGACATAGGCACTGGCAGCCTGGTGGAAGCGTGCCTGACGTGCAGCAGGGCCGTGCATCCAGTGGAGTGGGGTCCCACGGTGAGGCCGTCCGGTCTCGGCTTGGCGTATCGAACTGCCATATCTCGGGAATTAGTGCAATAAACTGGGGCCGTTCAGTGCCCGTGTGTTGCTCGGCACTGTCGCAACTTCAACCGCGCCAGCGTACCAAGCCCCTCTTTCAAGCCAGCATCAACCGCTGTATCATGTTGAAGTTACGTCTGATACGCCTCGGGGTGGTGAAATTGTGACATGCATGGTTGTGGCGATGACACAGGCACAGACAACTTGTTGTCGTACCCCCCTTGGGCTGCAGGTTTCGTTGAAAGCGCTTGAATCACTTGCCACGCTGCTGCACCTCTGCAAGCAAGAGGAGAGGGACCGGGGCGGCATAAGCCAGGTGCCAGAGCTGACGCTGTGACACCCGCAGTCACGTGTGGGCGGTCCCTGTTGCCAGCAATGTTGTGCACTGCTCGTACCAAGCAGCCTACTGGCTGTGGCCAGTGTAGGGCCGCCTCTATCCTCCTGCTTCCTCCTTGCCTAGCTTTGTTCTTATCAGACTTGGGCACCAAGCTTGGACATCGGTTTTTTGCTGCAGTGTCCCACTGGGCCGGATGCGATAACACTGGCTCAGCAAGTTGCCAGGGCGCTGCAAGCTGACACTGATGGGACAACAGTGTCTGCGGGGCTCTCTGCCCTTCACGCGCTGGCTGCCTGCTTCTCCGCCGGAGGAGCGCAGGCTCAGTGGGGCGCTGGGTGAGCATACAGTCTGCATGGTCGATGTTGTGGGCGGGGCATGCTGCCTTGCTGCTTGTCCTGCAGTTAATTTGGTGTGCAGGCAGGGCGGTTGCCATAACCAAGGCTTGCCACCCAGCTAATCCATGCCAACGAACGGCGCCATGTGGTCCTGCTCGGAAGCCGAGTCCCTACGACGAATCTACTAACTGGGGTTCTTGGCGCTGCCAGGGGCCTACTTGATGCTGTGGGTGATGCTGGCGTGGTCGAGGCAGCCGCTGTGGCGCTACAGCGGCTGGCGCTGCTGCCGGGGCAGCTGCCTGATGATGCGCAGCAGCCCCAGCAGGCGCAGCAGCGGCACGCGGTGCAGGGGTTGGAAGTGCTGCACTGCGTGTGCTACGGCCACGAGGCCAACCTGCAGCGGCTGGTGACAGCGGGAGGGCTGCCATCTGTGGCGGCAGGTGGGCAAACCAGCTGCGGAGCGCATGGGCTTGCCAGAGCACTATCACAGAAGCAGCTACATATCCTAACCTGGAAAATTGCTCATTATCATGGCCAGAGCTTGCAGTTCTCCGTCCGCAACACCACTGGCTGTGTTTGCTGGGGGCGCTCCAATGTGGTAGGGGTCATTTAGGGAGGGTTGGCAGGCCTCCTGCTGATGTGGGGTTGGTGTGATTGTTGAATTGGGAAAGGGTTGTCCTTTCCACTAGGTAAGCCGGTGGGAGCTAGCAAGCCAGCAGTTCCAAAACCAAAAGCACGGCGGAACTCTTTTGGAGCACCGGGCATGCCAAGGAGAGGTCCGCCGGCCCCATCAGTGGCTTTCCCCACCCCATTTCTCTTCTGAAACCAGCCTCGCACCTCCCTGTTGCTGTGCAGCTACAGCGCTGACTGTGCATCCGGCGGGCCTTGCCCTCATGGGCCAGGTAGCCTCCCGCCAGGCTGCCCAGCACGCAGAGCGGCAGCTGGCAGCGCGCGCCCTGCTTGCCGCAGCGCAGCGGGCGCAGCCGGTGCCGCAGTTGCAGTCAATCGCGCTGCAGGGGCTGTATGGCCTGCTGGCGGCCGGCTCGGCTGGCGCCTGCGACACGCCAGTGCTGCCCGCCGAGGACGTGGTTGGCGGGATTCTGCCGCTCCTACAGGGCGGGAGGGAGCCAGCAGAGCCTGGCGCCCTGACAGCTCATGTGTACTGCCTGGCTGCCATCGGTACGGTAGCGCCTGCTCTGTCCGAGCCCCTGCCCGGGCCAGTGCTGGACATGCTGCAGGCGGCACTTGCACAGATGGCTGCCTTGCTGGGCAAGAGCCCGCCCGGGGCGGTGAGATTAGAAGGCATGACCCTCGGCATGCCCGACGGCGAGGCGGCGCAGCAGGCACAGCATTCCGAGCAGGCTCCGCAGGCGCAGCAGGCAGACGTGGTGGAGTGGGATGTGCTCAGGGCCGCGGTGGGGGGGCTGGTCGCCCTGCTGGGGGCCTCGGGGCCTGAGGGGGTGAACACCCCTGACAGGGACGGCTTCACCCTCCTGCACAGGTGGGGCTTACTGCTACTTGCAGCCGGCTTGGCAAGCGGCTGGCTACTTGTTGGGGAATGACCACGCTGTGGGGGGGGGTGTGCGAGGTGCTCCTGTGATTCGACCGACTGCCTGTCGCCCCCGCCCCTATTTCGCTAGCTAGCGCTGCGGGCACATGCTGTTGCTGAAAGCCTGCAACCCATCCGCTGGCTGGTTGGAGGTGCCCATAAACTACCATTGCAACTGATGTCATTCCCCCGCCCTGCCTTGCGAGGTGCCCAGCTGTTTATTCTCCTGCTTCCTCAACCCCCGGCGCCCCCAGGGTCGCTGCTTGCCGCCCTGTCTCTTACCCTCTCCCCCCCTTGTGCCCCGGCCTGCCGTAGGCTAGCAACCGCGGGCATCCCTCAAGCGCTGGGCCTCCTCCTTGCCACCCCCTGCTCGCCCGCGCTGGACCTGCTGGTGCGGACCCGCGACGGGGCCAACGCGCTGCAGCTGGCCAGCAAGAGTGGCCACGCGGGGTGTGTGGCTGCTTTGGAGGGGCCGACTCAGGCCGCGGCGCAGCGTGTGATGGACGCCCTGCTGGCGGAGCTCGACCAGGAGGCTGGGGAGGGGAAGGCGAGGGGTGTGGGAGGTGGCGCAGCGGGAGGAGGCAAGAAAAAGAAGGTGTGTGATATATGGGTCTCATGTGAAACCCAGTGTGCCCCACATGTTTTCCCACAAAACTTTACGACGGGTTGCATGTGGCAACAAGGGTTCAGACAGTAGTGCGGTGGATGCCAGCTGGGCCAGCGCGCAGAGCAGGGCAGAGAGGGTGTGCTGGTTGGCTATGTCGGGTGCATGCCTGGAGGCTGCTGTGTGGCGCCGTTCAAGTCTAGCAGAAGGCTTGCTGGGTTGTTGCCGTCGCTTATCTCGAAGCGTGCTGTGTAGCCCAATGCAAGGCTGGGGAGTGAGAAGCCTGACTGTGGGCCCTCCAGCCTGGATGCTTCCCGTTGTGCTCTGCGTGCTTCATCCCTCGGCGTCAGAGGGCTGACCACATGGCAGCACGAGATGCGTATATCCTCTGGGTTGCAAGCGTGCCCGGGGGCTTCCCAGCGTGCACCGTTGCCGCAGTCTACCTCGGTAAGCACTCCTGTTGGACTTCTTTGCCTGCCTGGGCACAACTTCTTGCCTCTCCTCATGCCACCTGTCTGCAGCCCGGTGAGAAGGCCAGCACCAACAGCAGGCCCGGCTCGGGCCAGGGCACCAGCAGCCTTGATGCCGCGGGGGAGGCCCGGGAGGAGGATGTGGCGGCCGATGCCGATGCCGCCGACGTCGAGACGTCTGTCCAGCACGCGAATGGCCTGACAGAGGACCAGCGCCGGCGGAGGAAGGTGAGGAGGCGGGGTGGAAGGTGTGTGTGGGAGGGGGTGGGGTGGGGGGATGTCAGAGTCAGCAAAGGGCGGCACGTTGGCTGGCCGTCAGATGGGTTTTCGGGCGTCTTTTTGTGGCCCTGGTTGTATCCAGCCACTCAGGTTAGGTTTGACAGTGGCGATGATTTGAACAGGCGCAGCGCCACCGAGGCAATGCCTTTGGCGGCTTGCTTCCCTACCTCTCCTTTCCCTGGGAGCTGTGGGCAACCGTTCACTAGGTGGTGGGTGTGACCCACTCGGCCCGCAGGGAAGGCAGCAAACCGGCTGCCGAGCAGAGGTAGCAGGGCAACCTGAGTCCTGTTTGATGCGGTGGCACCCACGGCTCCGGTACCTCGCTGCCTGTTGTACATCCCAAGCGCTGGAATCAGCAGCACCGCCACCCAGCGTTCACACGGACATTCAAGGTGCACACAAGACGTATTGCTACCGCAAGTGGGAACCCAACCTGGGGAGAGTTTCTGCAGGAGCTGGAGGATGCCTACGAGCGGGCCCTCGAGGCGCGGCGGCAGGAGCTGGAGCACCAGGCAGCACAGCGTGCACAGCAGCAGCAGCAGGCGCAGCAGACGCAGCCGGGCAGCGCAGCTCCCACACCGTCTTCCTCCCAAGCCGGCTCCCCCTCCTCCCGCGCCGCGGGCGGGGGCGGGGGCGGGGGCGCCGACTTCCAGCCCCCCGCCTCGCCCCAACCCCAAGAGGGCGGCCCCATGCTGAGTGCCTTTGCCTCCACTGGCAGCAGCGGGCCCCTGGACTACCCAACAGTGTCGTTCAACACCACGCCCCCGGCGCAGTCGCCCCTGGTCAGCGCCTTTGCCGCCGGGGCGGCACTCAAGCATGCCAGCGGCAACGGAGGCGCCGTGGCTGGCCAGAGTGTCAACTCCCCCGGGGCAGCTGACCGCCAGACGGCGTTCTCCATCGCCGGGGTGGATCTCAGCCATACGCTGGCTAGCAGCCGGGGCTTGCTGGGCGGCGCGGGAGGGAGCTCCGGGGCGGCCGCACCCCTGCAGATGGCTCCGGCGCTGTCGGGCGACTTGCAGGGGCAGCTCTCCCTGGGGGCGCAGCAGTTCCAGCAGGCCCCAGTGTTGGTGGGTTCGCCGCCGCCGGCGCCGGCTTCCGCCTTTGCCGCTGCCGGCGGCGCATTCCCCAGCGCCCTGCAGCACCAAGGGTCGCTGACCGCGCTGGGGGCGCCCCAGCTCTCTGGCAGCCTGGAGCAGGCCTCGGCGTTTGCCCAGCTGGCGACAGCTGGCAGCGGCCTGGCTGGCGCGACGCCCTTTGCGGCGGCCCAGCACGCACAGCAGCAGCACCAGCTGGGGTCGGTCCTCCCCTACCCCGGCGACGCGGCCATGCACGCGGGTGCCGCGGCGCTGCAGGCCGCCCGCTCATTCTCCTCCCACCTGCAAGACGCCATGTTTTACGCCGGCGGCGACGGCCCCGGCTCGCCACAAACCAGCTCCGCTGCGGCCGTGGCTGCACGCAACGCCCTGGCCGCCGCTGCCGTCAACAACCTGGCGGCGAGGGCCGCCAGCCTGCCGCTGCAGCTCTCGGGGCGGGCCGGCTCCGCGGCGGACGAGATCCTCAACCTGCTACCCATGGTGGGCGGTGCAGCGGCCAACCCCGCAGCGGCGGCCGCAGCCCTAGAGGGCCTGGCGCGGCAGCACTCCCAGGTGGGCAGTTGTGTGGCAGCAGTCGTGTTTTGGACTCGCCCAGCTCTATGAAGGGTGATCTTGACCACGCCCAGGATGCAAACAGCCTGATGGCAAGCACGCGGTTGTGCGCGTGGAGTTCAGCCGTGTGAGAGTGCACAGCGCGGCTCAGGAGCAGGCTCGCTATGCTCTATTGCAATTGCATGCATGCAGTGGACATAGAGGTGTGTGTGTATGCATTCCACTGGCGTAGGCTTGGGCCCAGGGGTTGGCTGACGGCTTGACCGACGACCGCAACAAGACCTCGGACCCCGACGTGTCCGGGGAGCCGACGCGCCACCTCTGGATAGGCAACCTAGGCACACGCACGCCCCGCGCCGTGCTCAAGACCATCTTTGAGAAGTGAGTGAGCTCCCTTTGGGTGTGGGGTAGCCTGGACCCAGCGGGGGTTGGGGGAGGGGGGGGATGACAAAGGCAATGGGGAGCGAGCCAGCATTTGCCCAACTGTATTTGGGTGGTGCACCATATCTGGTTGTGTTGGCACTGGTCTGGAGACAGCATAGCAAAGGACTGCCTGCCCAACTTGAGTCTTCTATGAGCTTTGCCTTGCCTCTGCCCTGGACCTGTGGCACAGTGCTATGCTCAGCCAACAGTTGGCCACCTACGATTGAGCAGGCCGCCCATTGTTTGGGTGAGCAATGGTGGGTCCATTGCCTGTGGGTTACCACCCATCGTTATCTCCGGATAGTGTTGAAGAGTGGATATATGTGCTTTGCACGCTGCAGGTACGGTGTGGTCGACGACGTGGTGACGTTCCCCGGCCGCATGTACGCGTTTGTCAATTACCGCAGCCTGGACGAGGCGATGGCGGCTTACCAGACCCTGCAAGGGCAAGTGGTGAGTCCTCTGCTTGGGGCTTGACAAGTCATGCGGCTGGTCAATTGGCGCAGCGGCGTGCGTGAGGCCATGGAAGCGTGGGAAGAGCGTAAAGCGGTGAGGCAGCCCTCCAGGCGGGCAGTGGTGGCAGTGGGGTTGGGTGGATTCTCAGTGACCTTCTTGAAGGAGGCTAAGATGGCATGGCCGGCCCTGCTGGCGTGCAGTAGCTACTGATGTATACTGAACAAGTTCTGGTTAGGAAACTTCTACTCGTGGGCAGTCCCTCTTCTCCAATGTGCCCAGGTCAGCCGCATGTAAGACTGAGCTATGTGTGATCCCCACGCCCGCCCTAGCAGGTGCCAGAGCTGACAGGCGACCGCCCGCTGCTGCTCAAGTTCCGCCCCGCCAAGAAGGCAGCGGCACACCTTCGCGCCCTGGGCCTCGCAGCGGACGACGGCAGCGCCCTGCCCGGGGGCGCCGAGGCGCCGGCGCTGCCGCGCCCGGGGGCGCTGGAGGCGCCCTTGGCGCTGCCGGCAGCGACGCCGAGCGCCTTTTTGGCGCCGGCGGGTCTGGTGGCGCGCCTGGAGCGGGCGTGGGCGGCGGCGGCGACGTTGACAAGGACGGCAACAGCCTGGAGCCGAGCCCGCGCATTTGGCTGGGCAACATCGCGCCCACTGCCACCTCCAAGTCACTGCACGCCGTGCTGTCCAGGTGGGCTGGGTATGGCGGCGTGCTGTTGCTTCGGCGGCCTGTGGTCTCGCTTGCGCCATGCACATATCCGCTGCCGTTTTGTACCACCCAAAGAGTTGAGCAGTAGAAACTATGCATGACCCGCTGCGGTGCGTCGCACAGGTCGCGCCTGACGCAGCAGCTATCAGACTTTTGGTCCTTAAAGAGGAAGGGCGGACAGGGGCAAGACGAGGCTTGCTGCATGTTCTGAACTGACCAGATGGGCCCCTGATGCGCGCCAGCTGTGGTTGGACCTGTGGATATTGGTGCCATGCATTGGGCTTTCGTGGTTTAAGGGTGCTGTGGCTGGCCAGGTGCTGCGAGGTGCACATGCAGGCTGCACATGCTTGCATTGCACAGCCCACTGCGTGCCTTGAGGGTGGGGCAGGCGTGGTCCATGCACCCTATGCCAGACCTGCCACCTCGAGGCCCCCTCCGGCCACACTGCACCGCAGGTTTGGCGCGCTCACCGACGCAGCCGTCTTCCCCGCCCGGATCGGCCCCCTGGGTTATGCCTTCGTCAAATTTGAGCGGCTGGAGGATGCTGTGAGGGCCTTTGAGGCCCTCAACAACACGGTGGGTGGCTTTGCAGCACTGCCTTGCAGCAAGGTTGCAGCTCCTGCACTGTTGGCTGGGGTCGTGCATTGGGACCCCTGTGTCTGGTGGGCGCTGCACCACACCGCTCTCTCCTGCATTGCTTGGGCGACCTCAGGAGGCAAGCCGGGCCTTACACACAAGCCGGTGCAGGCCGGGGGTCCAGCCTGGTGGGTGGCGCTGATGCAGGTCGTCCCACCCCTGAGCGGCAGCAAGCAGCTCAAGATGCGCTACAAGCCCCCTAGCGACGGCCCGCCCGGCAAAGATGACCTGGCGGATGGCTCCAAGGGTGAGTGGCATGTAGGGGTTCCCCAAGCTGTCCAGTTCATTGCAGTGGGCCCTTCAGTCAGGCCTGTCCCACTGCCATAGCGCTTGCTTTGCCTTTTGACCAGGCTGGGCTGGCTGAACCACACTCGCTACATGCTGTGTATCCCGCCTCGCGCTGCTGTGCCCTGTCGTTCCCTTAAACCTACCCCACCTTCCAGCAGTGGGCTTGCTTGACGCTGTCGTAACACATGTGGCTAAAAAGCCAGCTGTTGAGCTCGCCCCAGCGAGCTCGCTGAGAGCGCAGTGTGCTGCCACACTTTCGCGCTGCCCCTGCCTCAAGACCAAAGACCTCCCCGGGGCCCCCCCCTTTTCCTGAGCTGCAGTCATGGTCCCCTCACGCCACCTGTGGCTGGGCAATGTTACCCAGAAGCCCACGGACGAGCAGGTGCTGGAAGTCTTCCAGGCTTTTGGTCAGGTGGACTCTGTTCGCGTCTTCCCTGTAAAGGCGTACGCGTTTGTCAACTATGCGGAGATAGCCAGCGCCATCAAGGCCATGAGTTCGCTGGAGGGCGTGGCGATACCGGCGCTGACAGGTTGGTGGTGTGGTCGGTCAGGATTCATGGGGCCGCACCGTGCCCCTGCATGCTCTAAGGTGTTGGTCAGTAGCGTCCTGGCGTTGTTCTCGTCTGATGACAAGGCCTTGTGCATGCTGACAGCAAGTGAGCAAGGGGACACGACTGAAAGACTGCTGGGCGTGATGGTTTGGCTGGACGTCCTGAGATAGCTGCTAGGTGGTGGTCCTCTGCCCCGTGCCTTTGCTGTGGCAACCCCCCGCCTCTTCCCCAGTCAGTCATTACCCACCACCCCAGTCAGTCTTTACCCACAACCGTCTTTATGACCTCGCAGCTGCCTGCGTTTCCCACCGCCATGCCCGCTGTGCCTGCCGCGTCTGTCTTCTCATGCTAGAGCAGCAGTCACCTCAAACCCCTGGGGGTTTGGTATCGAAAGGAGGGTGCATGCCCCCTCCCCTGGACTGTCCCTAATTGGATAACAAGGCACCCACCTCATGACCATCTGCACTGCAGGCGTGAAGCCCCTGGTGATGCGCTACCAGCAGGAGGCGGTTGTCGCCGCCGCGGCCGCGGCGTCAGCGGTTGGGGCCAAGCCCCTTGGGCTGCCGCCGCCCTGCCCACTATCACGCGCCGCGTCCGACGTGGGGCTTACCTTCGGTGGCGCCAGCGCGCAGCAGCTGCTGTCCGCCGCGAGTAGCCTGCTGCCGCCGCTGCTGGGCACGCCTGAGGACGCGGTCCTGCACCAGGCCGCGGCGGACGATGCCGCTGCGGCCGCGGCGGTGGCCAGCCTGCAGTCTGTGCCCAACCTGTCAAACAGGTGTGGTGAAACATCACTGGGTGGTGGCCCGTTGGTGGGCGAGTAGGCCGTGGCGCTGGGTTTGTGCCACGTTGCAGGGAGTCTGAGGTGCCGGGTGCCAGTGACATTGGCACTCCAATTTTCACCTCTATGGGGTGGAGCTGGGGCTTTCAGGGTGCTTGCAACCACCCCAGCTGCCTGTTGCGCTGTCCTGCCTGTGGGTGCTACTGCGCAGGCTGGGCTTGCCAGCTGAGCAGGCCATGAAGGCCCAGCAGCCCTGACCCCAAGCGCTTTGTGGTTTGCCAACTGAGCGGTGCAGGGGGGTTGCAGAGGCGCCCAGGGTGCACAGGGGGTGCGCAACCTCCTCCCCCGCTCGTAGTCTAGTCTAGCCTAGCCTAACAGCTATCCCGGCCACCTGGCCCTGCTGCCGCGGTGGGGATGTGTGTACCTCACAAGCGTGGCCAGCAAAGAACCCGCTGCTGCCCCCCTTTTGCTGGCGCAGGCTGAACCCCAACAACGTGCACTTTGACCCCGAGCTTGCGGAGCGCTACAAGGCGCTGAGCCGCCGCGAGAAGGACATGCTGTGGGCCACCGACCAACTGATGGCGGCACACCAGCTGGCGGCGCAGCAGCAGGCCGTGGCCGCCGCGGCCCAGGGCGGGGCGGGTGCCGCCGGCGACGGCAGCCTGCCGGCGCCTGAGATGCTCAGCCTGCTGAACAGGGTGAGCGCTTGCTGGATTGGCGAGGGCTGGATGCTGTGTTGAGGGGTCCTAGCATGAGTGGCTTAGTGCTGCTAGGGGGGAGCCGAGTGGCACCAGTGGAGTCTGAGCCTGCGGAATGGGGTGACCGCTAAGCTGGGAGAGGGGTGGAGTGGGGTGTGTGGACTCTTGGCGGGAGCCTGGCTCCACATGTGAGTGTGCTTGGCCTGCTGCCCAGGGGCGGCCTGTCGGAGCGTGTGCCGCTCTCTGGCATGGCATGGGGGAATGACCCCGCGTTTCGTGGTGGGCATCATGCCTAGGCAGGGAGGGTATCTTTGTATGGCCAGTGGGGCCGGCAGCAGGCTGAGGTGCTGCGTCTGCTGAGACAGTAGAGGAGCTGGATTGGAGGGCTCCGCTTCGCGTGTCGCTGGTCGTATTCCACAAATGCGGGGAAGCCCTGGGGAGTAAGCAGGGTTCCACTAGATAGGAAGGTGGTGCAGTTGGGTTGTGAGTCCTGCAACGTAGCGGCAAGCTGGCGGTAATGCTCCCTGTACACATGCGAGCGACATGTAGCTCTACGCAGCTCTCGAATAAGTTGGCTATCCAGAAGTGTGTTGCTCCACGGCCGCTGCTGCGCCACTACACCCATGGGGATTGACGCTGCCCTTACGTAATGGAGTTTTGAGATGCTGACTGCTGTGCAACTGACGCGCCGCCCTCCTGCCCTACCCTAACTCCCCCATGCAGGGCATGAACCGCTCCCACAGCTGGAATATCTCCATGCTTCACAGCCACATGCAGCAGCACCCCAACCAGCCCGCCAGCGGACTCTCCCCCGCCCTGGCCGCGGCCGCTGCGCTGGCTGCTGCCCAGCACCAGCAGCAGCAGCACGCTGCCGCTGTGCACCAAAGCCACATGGCCACGCTGCGCCTGCTGAACAACCCGTCGGGGGAGGGGCCGGCGTTCCCGCCGATGAGCCAGCCGCAGCATGCCGGGCACGACATGGCCGGCCTGCTGCACCAGCAGTCACAGCACGCGCAGCACGCCCAGGCGGCACAGCATGCCCAGCAGGCACCCTCGCCAACAGCCACCGCCAGCCCAGCCCAGCTGTCGGCGGTCCTCTCCAACCTGGCAGCGCTGCAAAGCATGCACGCGGCATCGGGGGGGCCGGTGGCTGCCGCCGCAGGCGCAGGGTTGGCAGCCTCCATGCAGCGTGCCGCCTCCATGCCTGTTGCAGGGGGCCACATGCTGCCAGTCAGCCGCTTTGGTGCGCTGGAAAGCTCAGCGTTGGTGAGCCCCTACCTGAATGGCGGCCAAGCAGAGCATGCACAGCATGACGTGCTGGCCGGGCTAATACAGATGCCGGCGGCGGGGTCGCCCACGCACGACAGCGGCAATGGCATGGGGGGGCCGGCCGCAGTATCTCCAGATGCCCAGCTGGACATGACTCGCCAGCTGTCGTCCATGCTGGCCAAGCAGTCGCTGGGCGCCGGCGCCTCACCAGCTCACTCCCCTATGCCTGGTGAGTGGTGTGCTTGTTAGTGTTCTGCGTTGCACGTCCAACATTGCCACTAGAGAAGAAGAATGCGCCCCTTGACTTGAGGTTTATGTGCCCTTCCATAGCCGGTTCTGTGCTTGGATAAAGGCTCGCCCTTCGAAGCAGCTGAGGTACCCTTGTTCATACCACGGCAGGCTGCATGGGCTCGTAATACTGCTGCTATCGCTGACACCATTGGCACTATCAGGGCCCGAAAGTAACTAACTGAAGCCGGCGCTTGCGCGCGTCTGGAAGGCTGCATTACGTGGTAAAGCCGCGCTTCGCTAAAAAGGCTTAAAATTGAATTAGCTCCGTCAATGCTGCCTCGCTACTGCTGCAATGCACGCCCACAAGGCCCTGGTTGGCTGCGACAGCAGGGATCGTAAGGGTTGTGTTGATGGACTGTATGATTGTATGGCTCCCACTGCAGGGCACAGTCTGGGCATGGTCATGGGAGCATCCCCCGCCGCCAGCTCCCTGCCCATGTCACCCCCCGGCCTGCCGCTTGGCCGCGCTCCCGCAGCCCCCGGCAGCCCCCTGCAGATGCAGCCCGGCCACTCTGCGTTCGCAGCCGCCGCCGGCGGCGCCGGCGCCGGCGCCCTCCCTGACCAGCTGCTGTGCCCGCTGAGCGGCCAGGTCATGCTGGAGCCGGTGGTGGCGGCTGATGGGGTGACTTACGAGAGAAGGGCCATCTCTGACTGGCTGGCAGTGAGGTGGGTGGATGGAGAGAGCGACAGGGAATGCGGTTGGTGGGTTGGGGATCCTCGTTGACAGGCGGGTGGAACATGGTAATGAGAGGCTTGAAGTGATGTGGTCCATGGGTTGGAGTGGATAGCAGGGGACCAAATGGGCAGGATGAGGCTGGTCACTCATGATAGCAGGTGTTGAGCCCGCATGCCGTGCCGTTTGCTGAGGTCCCTAGGGTGACAGTGGTGGGCTGGCACGCTGGCTGACGGCAGGCAGGCCGGTTGGGTTGCTGGCATGCAGCCTTGGGGCAAGAAACTCAGCTGCACATGCTGCCGCGCCTGCCTGCTGTGCCTTATCAGGAGTCGCGAGTGTGTGTGCCCCCAACCCAACGCCGCCATGGTTCATTCGCTTGCATTCCCGCTGCCGCCACCCTGGCAAGCTCCTCCACCAAGGACGGCCCGCCACGCTGCGCTGTGATGTGCTGCGCCTCGGCCTCTGATGCAGGGACATCTCCCCCGTGACCCAGTCCCCCCTGCCCCACAAGATGCTGACCCCCAGCCTCGCGGGCAAGGCCGCCCTCATGGACTTCCTGCAGAGGAGCCACCTGGGCGTGTAGGGCGGCGGCAGTGCGCGGCGCTGTGTCGGCTCTACCCGGAATGTGAGTGCTGAACAGGGCGGGGGGTCACGCGCAGGGAGCCCTCTTGTGGACCGGGCACCTCCTCCGAGAATAGGTGGGGTGCGGCCGGTGTGTTACGATGCGGAGGTGGAGGTGGAGGGCGGTAGGGGCAGCGGCCTGCGACGCTTGGCAGGGGCAGCACGCCTGGCACACGGTATTGCTTATGGCCGGCTGCGGTGGTCCCCAGTGCTGTGCCCGTCGTGGGGTTGTGGATGAGTTAATCATAAGCCATAAGAGAAGACATGCACTTAATGAAGGTACGACTAGCGTGCTGACCCTCTCCAGGCTACCCCCTGGGAGGCGCCAGAAAACATGGGGAACCCCGGGATTCTTGCCTTGTGCTGTGGCTATCGTCTCGTTGCATAGCGTGCTGTTTGCCGCCTACGTGCCCCCGCGGCTTTCGTAGTCCCTCCTGGTGGGGGGTTGTTGTGAGCCAAGGGGAATGTCGGCTCCGGCTATTTCTCAACCCTAAGCTTTCTTCTTTCGTTTTGCACTTTCCCGGGGCAGCTCCAGTGTTGCCGCCCCTCGCCGGTGGTTGGACGTCAGCCTTGCGGCTTAGGGAGCAATGCTCTCATTTGGTTGCAGCGTTGCATGGGTGTGAGCGTGAACCGGGGTTGATGGGGAGTCGGCACTTTTATTTGTCTGTGGCATTTTCGCCTTTTCCACCTGCTCTGGCTTTGGTGCGTGTCAATGCATAGCCGCGCGCACCTTGTTTGCGTTCTCATACATGCTGTTGGATATGACTGGACTGCTGCCTGGGATATGTCTATTGGGTTGTCGTGTGGAAAACGCCAATGATTGGCGGCGGGTGCGCTGCATGATAGAAGAACAAAAGTGCTTTCTTTAGCTATAACTCACACAAAATATCGGACTCCTATGCGTTGCTTTGGTGTTGGCTGGGCCCTGCCTTACGCGCAGGGCCCGTGCCTTGCGTAATATGGTATACTCTTCCTCCCATCAATCCTGCTAACCTGTATTGTGGGGCTCATGCGTGGCATTGTGCGGTGCGCGGGCCCCTGTTGTGTTGTCCTCCTAAGGGCTTGACTGCGTATCGGCCATTCAGGGCAAGCGCACTGTCATGTTGGGCTGTGCTCGGACGTGTGATGCAGCCTACCCACGCTGCTGCTGCAGAACGCCTCTCTCCACTCGTATGCTTTGTTAGGCCCAGATGCCTTTGTTCCTTCAGGTCGGTGTTGTGCAGGGTGAGGCGCCCCTACGCCCGCTTTTCTCTTTGTTCTCCCCCGTCCTTCCTGACAGGTCGACGACATGGGGCTGTGTAGACTTTCTGTACCTGGCTCGCTTCATTTTCATCCAGGCAGGGCGTCCGGGCCTGCTGCTGCGTGTCTCTCTACTGGTGGGATGCGTGTCATTGGGCGCAGGTGCTCTCGGCTCAGTTGTTGACCTCTGTTCTTTTCAATGCTCACTCTAGCAGTGTGTCAGTCTATATGTGTTGGCAAGGCACCCGCCAGCCTTCCTGTTATAGTCACCTTCTTCCCCATGGCCCCAAGTGGCCTTAAGCCATGCAGGTTTCATAGGAGCTATGTGTATTGACCGCTCCGGGTCGGTCGCACAGTTTTGGGTTGGCGGCCTGGTTTTGTTGTTTGGCCGTGGGCCCCGTGTGTATGTGCACTGCATGTCGGGCGCCAAGTTGCGTGGGTAGGCAATGGAGGGCCCCCTCATTGGCCAACGAACCTGGTTCTGCTCCCGTGTTGTTGTTGGGACGCCGTGGTTGGTCGAAGGGCCAGCATATGATGGGATACATATGACAGCAAGCATTTCATTAACGCACCGGCAAACCCTTCCTTGGGGGGCAAGAGGTGCCCCGCCGCCTCTCGCCCTCATCCTTCTCGTTCCAGCAGGGTTTTGTCGCACCATTGTGCTTGTGCACCCGTTCCTAGTGCTTCCAGGGTGCTGCTCTCCTTCGCTTCAGCCTGCCTGCGTCTGCCTTGGGACCAAGCCCTGCTCTCTTGGCTGGCACAAGCCAGCTGCCGTGGCTCATGTGGAGGGCGTGCTGTCATGGTTTTGTGACTGGGTTGTCAATGAAACTGCTTTCATTTCGGCGGCAGGCACAACGTTATGATCTGGTTAGCCTGGTTTGATGATGCCGATGGATATGAACTGCGATGTTTTGGTGGGCAAATGATGCGTTTCGTTCGGCTGGCAAGTTTTCAAGGACAGTTTCCCGTCCCTTGAGATTTTGAGCGATATCTTATTGCTGCTGGTTAGGTCATATGGCCATATGTTTGTGTCCAGCCGCCCTGCCTGTTTGATATTTTAGAGACCCTCCCACCTGGTGTTGGCTCGTAGTTGTAATATAAGTGTCGCCTCTCACACACTGGTAGAGGCTGTGATGTGCCTTCCGGTCACAGGGCAAGCCTATGCAAGCCACCTGGGAGGGTGACACAACGAGCAATGACTACTTCCATCCCTCAGCCCCGTACACCCATACCTCTTCTCTAATCGCATGACCTGCCACCCTAACTAAGTCCAGTGTTCTGCTGCCCCTGCTTCAGTCTCAGCTGCACCACGCTCTTCCAGTGGCCTTAGCTTGTTCCGGGGAGAGACCTACTGGCTCAGATCCCAAGCAAGACACAGAGCATAACTGCATAAAACCCTGTCAGCCCAGCATACCCGTAACTCCTCCTGATCGCATTACCTGCCACCCTTGATAAGTCCAGTAAGCCCCCTCTCTGACCCGTATCGCCTGCCCCCTTTCCCAAGTACGTTTCGCCTCATCTATCTGTTCGCACGACCTGCCATTCCAATAACAATAATACTTCAATTCTCAGACCCAGGCCTGCTCGTACAGCTCAGCTCACAACCTGTTCGCATTCCATGCCACGCATGCTAATAACTGGGCTGTCGGTGCGGTTTGCCTATCTCCTCTGTTCACACCGCCTAGGCGCGCCTGCCACCAGCTCGGCATTGGGCGCTCCCGCGCCCCATGTAACTGACGCCTGAGTTAAGCCAACTGCGTAAGACAACCATCATATTGTCGCCAGCCTCCGCCTGAAGCCTTGCGTGCATTGTGTTCTATTGTGGTGCTCGGGGGGCGAGATCTCATCCAACGACACATCTGTACATGCGAGGAGGTGAAATCAACCACACCCAGTTCAGCAGTCTACATCCCACCCTTTGACATACGATGCCCAGGACGAGGCCTTCCTCACCGGATACCACGAGGCTGCAGGACCTCCCAGACGCCTGCATACACCTGATTCTTAGGCAAGCCTTCTCCTTAGACTGCAGCTGCCTTGCCATTTATCAGTTAGATCGAAAGGTCACCATTCATTGAGGGATGGTGCCGCTCGTCCTGCAGGCTTCTTGGTGCCTTTGACCTGGCGGCTGTGGCGGTTCAGGTGGGTCTGGCCTTCTGCTTTGGGGGCAGAGCCTTACACGGATGTGCTCTGCCCCCCCCCG
>BBXU01002805.1:0-32688 GCA_001598975.1 Parachlorella kessleri
CACCCCCACCCCGCTCCCCCCCTCTGCAAGGTACAGGGTACCTACAAGTGCCAGTGGAGTGCTGAAACCACCGCAAGCTGTGTGCAGGGGCGATGGTTGAAAAGCTTAGCCGAGGACTCACCCCTGTGGGAACCCCACTGCCTGGCCCGGTGGCCAGGTTCCAGGGCACAGCTTTACGGCGGCAGTTGGTGCAGGCTGTACCGGGCCCGAGCTCGCATGCCTGCCGCGTTTCCCCAGGCAGCAGACAAGATCCACTCGATCACAGCAGGGGCCAGGGAGCGGGCTCAGCAGCAGCCGCAGCAGACGGTTCCACAGCACGGGGATTACCTCTTGCGGCTGGCTTACAACGAGCTGATGGGCAGCCTCTACGAACTTCGGATGGCTTTGACTAGGTAGGCACCTTAACCCAGTTGGGGCTCTCCCAACTATCGGGCTGTTGATAGTGGGGTGCGTGCCTGCAGCTATGTTGTGCTCAAAGTAGGGCTCAGGCCTACTGCATGTTATAGAGGCTCGCCTGCAACATGCTATTGCTCAAGCCAGATGGCTCGAAACCTTGGCCAACTGTCAGGTTGGCCTGCTGTGCGCAGGTCCAGGGATGCCACGTTAAGGCGCAGCCCCGAGTTTTGCCGCCTGAAGAAGGACATGGCCTGGTGGCTGACTGAGCAGCCGCAGGTAAATCCCATTGCTGCCATATGTCTCACGGCGGTTGTGGGAGATGGTAACCCCTTGCAGCTAGACAGATGTCGCCCATGCCATGCACAGTGACAGTGCAGAGTATTGCTTGGCTGCCGCCATATGCAGACTGCAACCCCAGTTGGACCTGATATGACCTCCCACCCACATCGTCACATGAAGGCAAGCAGCTCACACGTGTATGCATAATAATGCAGGTGGTTGTGGGGTTTGTGCGCTCAATTAGCGAGCAGCTGGCTGAGACAGGGAGTGCTGACAGGCCGGACAGCTGGCGGCGCATCGCCCTTGCCGCCTTACAGGTTTGCTATCCTTATGCCCCTGTATTTGCTCTGGACGTACGTCGAACCTATGTCGGAAACAACATGTCCTCGGCTGATTCTTCGCCCTGCTGCTGGCATTGCTAGGCGGTGCAGCACTGGGAAAAGCCAGCCGGTGCTGAACCAGCTGTGTTGTGCGACTCCTGCCACCCAATGGAAGCTTGGAGCTGCAGTTGCCTTGCCTCAGTGCCAGACACCAGCTCGATGCTTTTGCCAACACACGCAGGACCTGGGGCTGCTTGCCTCTGCCCACCCGTCTGTGGTGAACCGCCTGCAGCGGGACGCTGAGGAAGTGGCGAGGGTATTTGGCAAGTTCACAGGTGAGTGGCCCCCTCGGCACCAAGGAAGGCTCGTTTCAGTCTGGCTTGGCGCCTAGGTCTATCGGAGAGGCACAGACACCCATCTGCAGCAAGCCGGCTTGTCAGCAGTTTTGAGCCCAAACAATCCGCACAGTCCTGCAATGGAATCGCAGTTTGTACAGATTGGCAGGTACTGTGCACGATATGCCAGCGCACTCATGTCTACCTGCTGTTGTTACACGATGGCATACAACGTATGAGGTGTGGCTCCTGCCTTGCTTGCAGGGGCACAGGGTGAGCAGCAGTTGATGGCAGGCAGAAAGGCCCTCTAAGGGTGCTTGCACAGCAGTCATAATTTCTGCAGCAGCAGGCTCACAGGGCGGTGACATACCAATGTCTCGCAGGAGCAGGCCAACCCGCTGTGCGCAGCATGGGTCAAACTTGTACAGCTTTGATCTGTTGTGGTCATGTTCTTGGTCCATGTCAAGCCCGAGGGAACAAGTTCAGGGCGGTCGGCTGGGCCTGCAGTGTGGCTTACAACTGCAGGCCTGCCCCGAACACATGCCCCTATGGTTCTGCACACACTGACAAATGGCTGTCGTTGCGGAGGACCTGTCAATTGCTATTGGTTTCGGTGCATAAACTTGGATGGGTGCTGAAGGTCGTCAGGCACTGTAGGAGTAATATCAAATTGGTTGAAGGTACACAACGAAGCCTGAAGAAGCACTGAAAGCATACAGTAGCATCACTGCCCACGGTGGTGATAAACGGGGTCGAACTTAACACGCTTGCGCGCAACAACTTACTTGGCAGCTCCAGCCACCTGGGACTCTGCAGACCTTCAAGGCTTGTCCAAGGTCAGTATCAGATACCTGGAGGACCAGGGGTCGCATCCACTCCTCGCCCCAGGACCTCGCCCGCACAAAGCACGATACACTTCCGCTTGATCCAACAGAAAAAAGATAGGGGCTCCACCGCTGCTGCCTGCAAGGACTGCTTTTTGTCGAGTACAAAGGCTAGACTGCAGGTGAGTACTGTAAAGCAAGTGAGTGGAGAGCTTGCAGCGTAGTCCCGTCCAGCTGTAGCGATGGAATGCCTTCCTGACATGCCACCAATCTAGCGAACAGCAGCAGGCTGCCATTCCACAGATCATGCTGCCAGTGACAGCCCCTTGACACTTGTGCAGCAATAGCGTGCAAGGTGGTTGCCCTGCAGGAGCGAACAGCGCAGCAACACCTGCTCCACCCCGTACTCAGAGCAAGCAGGCACCAGGTATGAGCCGCCGAGGCGGGCGAGGCGGTGCGCAGCAGTCCGCCCCCTCCTGGGCAGACGTGGACGCCTTACTGGAGATGGCCACCAAGGCGCTCAATGCCCGAACAAAAGCAGCGCAAGAATTGGAGGCCAGGCTTGCCAAAACCAGCCTGCGGCTACAAAAGGAGATTCAAGAGAAAGGGCAGGCAAGAAGATCCCTCGCTAGAAAGCGGTGCCTCCTGGTCTGCCGTGTGTCCGTGGGTGTTGTGACTGCAGGGGCGGTTTGTGACTAGCAAAACAGGTCTTCAAGGTTCCATCTTAAAGGACAGGTAGCCTGGCATGAGGGTCAGCAGCAGGAAGTGAGCTTGGATCTTGCTAGGCACCGGACTGACAGGGGCATTTCTTTGGCGCCTCCCCATTAGGTAGCAAGGCTGGAGGCGTCCGCGGCGGAGGACTCCAGCTTCCTGTCTGGGCAGGTGCAGGCGCTGATGGGGGAGAAGGCCGCGCTGCAGGCGCGGCTGACTGCAGCAGAGAGGGAGCGGGACAGCCTGCGCCAGGAGGTGCAGCTGTTGCGTGGGCTGCTGGAAGGTGACAGGGCAAGGCTCAGACTGGTCTGACTGTGCCCCTTTGTAGCGGACAAGCTCGAGGGAAAGCATCCGAGTGGACCGCACCCTGTCGCTTGTTCGAGCGAAGGGCAGAGTCGCCATCGGTGATCGGGCAGCACCAGAACTGGGATGGCCTTGTGTGCGGGAGTTCAATTTGCACTGCTCACTTTGGCCCTCCCCTCTGCTTGTGCAGCTCATGCCACGGACGACAGCCTGCCGCACACTCCAGACAGCTCTGCACGAATCTTGCGCCAGGAACTGGCCTGGGAGCGGCAGCACGCAGCCGAGCTTGAGCAGGAGGCGGCAGAGTTGCGGGCAAGGGTAGCAGCGCTGGAGAGAGCAGGGCAGGTGGGTGGGACGCGAGCGACACTGAGACAGTATGGGCTCCATGCGGGCAGATTTTATGGGAGGGTGGTTACACTGAGAAGGGCCGGGCAGGTGGGTGGGGTACACCAGGCTGTCCTCCAGCAGGTCAAGTCATCTCGAGAGCGAGACAGCAGGTCAAGATATTTCAAGAGAGAGGAGGGAGAGTTGGAGCGAGGGTGGCTAGGCTAGGAGGGCTTGCCGGGTTGGCGGGCAGACAGCCGGTGCATTGAGACTGACGAGGTTCTTGTTTGTTTCACCCTCCCCTCAACCAGTAGCCCTGCCTTCCCCTCAATCAGCAGCCCTGCTCTTGAACCACTTCACAACAACACCACTCAAGCCCATGCCTCGCAGCGCAGCTCATGGAAGCCAGGAGAGAACAGTTCAGGATTTCAGACTACAGCGTGGAGTTGCCCTATTGTTTGGTTGACTGCTATTGCTGCCAATCGCTGCAGGCGCAGCATGCCGCGCTGCTGAGCTGCCTCCACCCAACTGAGGTCGACCCTCACTCGTGTGTGTCAGGGCACGAGGACGTTGTAGGGGACAAGGAGGACAGTCTTGAGCAGCAGCAGGGTACTCCTCCCATGGGAGAGAGGCCTGTTGGGCAAGGCAGTGCGGTGTACTCGGGGCTCTTTGAAGAGTAGGCGTGCAGATGAGGTTTCAGCCGTGCTTGCGTCGTGCTTGGCGCTTTTCTTGCTTAGGCTGGGTCAGAAAACTGCTTGAGGTGTGATATTTGGTTTGTGGGGGGGTTTTACTTGCAGCAACTCTGCGCAGCCTTGGCCACCAGCCTGCTCTTTGAGTGTGTTGATGTCCACCAACAACTTAGCGTAGAGACAAAATTTTGGGAATATTGCAGGACTAAATACTTGTTACACCGGCTCGGTGAGGTCTCGTTGTTGATTTTATTACTGTTACCTTTCATACCATGATGCAGGGGCCTCGCCGTTCTCCTTCAGGAACTGTAACACCTTCACTTAAGACTGCTTTTACTCCTATGGAGTGCTTGGGCTCGGTTTTTCCTGCCAGGTTCCTGCCGTCCAGCCGGCCATAGTACGTTTGTTTCGAAACGTCTTGGCGTTCCACAGTGTCTGTCATGTAGCACACAAACTCTGCAACATTCTTCCAATAGGGCAGCGCAAGTAATATCAGCCCGCTTTCAACTCGTCGCTTACTTAATGCCACCTCGGTCGGCAGCTCTGATGAAGAAGATCAGGCAGGTCGATTCAATAGGTTGAGTAACCTCGGTAGTCTTTTAGAAGGGTTCCCGCCTCCCCAGTTTGTCAGCGGCGACCGTACTCACCCTGGGCACTCGACACCCTTGCTGCATCCTGGATTCATCCTCCTGTTGGTTAAGGCCTTGCAGGAGTGTCGCGGCTGTCGTCGCAATAAAGGTGTGCCCAGGGTGGCACCACCCAAAGCAAGCACAAGAGCTGGTGCACAAGAATATCTGTATCCGTTCGTCTGTGCACGTCATGGTCAGACATTGGCTGACACGTCCGCTGTCGGCTGGATTAGCAAGGGTGTAGAAACCAGCACGCTTTCGTTGGAAGGCGGCCTTTACCACTTAAACTGTGCCGATTCTGCTATTGATACTGGTATAAAATGTTTCGAGTGCCGTGCGCTGCTTTTGCAGGCTTCTTGGAAGCCGGTCTCTAGCAGAGAGCAGACCCGACGCTGTTGCCCAGCTTAGCCTAGGGAACAGGACGGTTGGCGATGGCGCCCCAGCAAGACCAGCCCCAAGTGAAGCTGGTGGCAGCCAGCCCCATAGTGAAGGCCATCGCAGGTATGCAGATGACAGGTGGACCATGCTAGGTGATTGACTCCTCAGAGGCAAAGCCCGCTCCTGCTCCCTCCCAATAGGAGTCCAGGCAGTGGCTCACCACTACTTAGGTATAGGACCTTTTTCTGCTGCTACTTGTTTCCACGACAGAGCTGTGCCATGTGCCCTTGTAGGGTCCACTGGTGGCATTGTGGAGGCATGTCTGCTGCAGCCTGTGGATGTCGCAAAGACACGCCTGCAGCTGGATAGGTCTGGCAAATACAAAGGCAAGTCAGCTAGCTCTGGGCAATGAAGGGATCACCGGCTTCCCTTGCAGCTAGGACACCAAATCCTGGGTGGAATCACCTGTCGCTGGTGATCCTTGCGCTGGGGCCACCGCATGCGTGGATGCTGTCAGTGCGGTGCGTGAAGGTCGTATGCCTTGTCCTTGAACGTGCATGACGGGGCGGTTGCTAGGTGCCACTGGCAAGCCCCTGTGCTTCAAGAACCCACCATGTCCTTGCCTTCGTGGCAAGTCCACATGCGCATGCCCTTGCAGCATTGCGGAACCCTCCTTTGTGCCCTAGGTATACATGCTGATGTACCACGCCTTGCACCATATCACCTCCAGGCATGTTCAACTGTATTCGAACCGTGGGTGCGGAGGAGGGGGTGACTGCGCTTTGGAAGGGCCTGACGCCGTTCCTGGGGCAGCTGACGCTCAAGTATGCGCTGCGCATGGGGAGCAACGCCTTTTTCCTGGAGCTGCTGCGTAACAAGGTGGGTCAGCAGATCAGACGTCTGTTGCAGGGAAACATCTTTGTTGTCGTTTAGTATTGTGTGTGTTGTCTGTTTGTTTGTGTTTGTTTGTGTGTGTCAGAAAGTTTGACTTCTTACGGTGTCTGGCACTGGTTTGGGGGCTTGGGTGCGTGGGTTGCCAGGGCTTCCGTCCTTGGGTGGTGAATGTAGCTGGCAGATGGTCAGCGAGAACCATGTACTGGTCGTGAATCAATTGCAGCATCGGTCGTATGTGCCTACCTAGGCTTGGCTGTGGCTGCAAGGCAGAGCGGGAGAGCGCTTCCCTTTGCATTGCCCTTCAACAAGCGGGACCTTGCCCACCAACCTGACAAAGACTGCTACCCATGGCAATCGCAGGAGACTGGCAAGCTGTCAAACGTGGACCGACTGACGGCGGGGCTGGGTGCTGGCGTGTCTGAGGCCGTGCTGATTGTGACCCCGTTTGAGGTGGTCAAGACACGCCTGCAGCAGCAGAGGGGCAACACAAACCTCAAATACAAGGGTGAGCGAGTTTGCTGCACTCCTACGCACCGATGCAACTCTGTGTTGTGTAGGCATACCATCTCCTTCAGGCCTACTTGCTTGTCGTGTGCACCCATTGCCTGCCTGTTGTTGCCTGATGATGGTTTTTCCTGCTGGTTGAGTGTGTGGTCCACCTGTTGGGCTGATGCTGGGTCCCACTAAACGTTCCTCCACTGCCAAAACTGTTGCAGGGCCCATCCATTGCGCGTCCACCATTGTGCGCGAGGAGGGGCTCAAAGCCATGTGGAGCGGCAACACAGCCACCGTCATTCGGCAGGGCAGCAACCAGATGTCGCTCTTTTGGGGCAAGGCAGTGTGCGACCGCATGATGTGGGGAAAGCAGGTGCGGTCGTCCTTCGAGTAGGTCAAGGCCGTGTTTGCTTAGCATCCCGCCTGGCTGCTCCTTGTGTGGGTGGCTTGTGCCTGGCAGGGTTAGAGCCTGCATTGCCTGGCAGTGCTTGGACAAGGGGGAGGGCTCCCATGCAGCCCCTTACGGACCTTGCGGCCTACTCAATGTGTCTTGCATTTGTCGTGCCCAACCTTGCAGGATGGTGACGGCAAGCAGCTCACACCAGGCCAGTCAGCAGCCTCAGGCTTTGTGGCAGCCTGCATAGGGCCCACCCTTAACAACCCCTTTGATGTCGTGAAGGTATGATGGTCCACCCTGTGCCATTTGCATACAAGTGAGAATGATGTGCTGCCTGCCTGGTAGGCCGCTGTGGGCTGTCACTGCAAGCCAAGGCTGGTGTCTTCGCTTCCAGCCGTCCATTCCTAGGACTGCGTGGTCACATCTGGCTTGGGTGACTGGTTCCGCTGCAGACTCGCATGCAAGCCGCGTCGAGGGGCGGTGTGGTCTACAACGGTTTCTTCCACTGCCTCACCACCATCGCCAAGAACGAGGGTGGGTGCCTGTCGCTCACATTCTGATCCACACTGATTATTTCCAATTTTTATCTGTATGGGTGTCGCCTGTTCCCAGGCAGTTTCAGAGATGCAGTGGTGGCTACATCAACGCTATGCTGAGGGAGGAGCTTCTGGTAGCCCCTGGCTCAAGAGGCTGGTGCACCTTTGAGTTTCCGTGTGGAGCTGTTGACTTTGCTTTCCGTTGCCCACTCAAGATCCTGTGTCTTGCTGCAGGACCCAAGGCTCTCTGGAAGGGCCTAACGCCGCGCCTGGCGCGGACGCCTCCCGGCCAGGCCATTGTGTGGGCGGTGTCTGACCAGATAACCGGCTATGTTGAGAAGAAGAGAAGGGCTCAGGCGGGGCTGTCAGCAGTGGTCTGACTTTGTTGCTCTTGACATGGCATGGCAGGCGCGTCAGCTCTGTTTCATGGGTGTTAGTGGCGGCGGTCTAGCTTGTCAGAACTGGGGCAGGACTTTTTATGCAAGGCTTGAAGTAGCGGCAAAGGCCTGGGTGCTGGGAGCTCGCCTGCTTTCCCCAGCCAGTTTTTTTGCTGTTGGTGGTCAGCAGGCATCGGCGTGTGGTAGGCTGCAGCGCAAGGGGCTGAGCCCTGCCATGCAGCGGCTGCCAACATCGTCGCGCCTGCGATATTGCCAGTACAGGCCTGCTTTTGATAGGGTTTTGATGCACTTGCCTGTATGGGTTGAGAGCTGGGGAGTATGGCGGGGCGGCCTGCCAGCCTGCTGTGGCGGCGCTTCAGGATCAGTGCAGTCATAGGCAGCCCTCCCCATGTGAGTGGTCGCGTTTTCCTATTCTTTTACATCGCGGTCGGCTGGGCCTAGTATAGCCTTGAAGAACAGATTGCACATTTGCACCGGGCCTGAAGGGGCTTGCCTGGACTCTCTAAGGCTCAGTCTTTTACTTCCAGTGCTTTGCCCCGGCGGCACATGCATAGGGTGTCCCAGCATCGTCCGTAGTTTTGTGTGCACATTGTCCGCTAGTGCTCATTCCCTTGCTGTACTTGCTGTGTGAGCAGTTTTGGCCGTGGCTTTGCTACTGCTTCGTTTTGTGTCTGTGATGCTGTTGCGTATTGCTCTCTTGCCGGCACGCTACCGCGTTTGGACGCCCCTACGATGGTGCATGCATTACCTTCCTGCTGGCAAGATTCCTCAGGCGCTAGCTAAATGTATGGTCCTGAAACTCAAACCCACGGCAATTGATACTTGCCCACGCCTTTAGATATATATAAGAGAGATTCTTGTAATGCGTCGGAGCGTTGCTGTGGCTTTGGGTGTCAATGCAGTTTAGACTCATCACCAAGAGCTTACGTCATGGAGCCTATCCCATCTGGACGGGTAAGCCTTCGAACCACACCTTGCATCCAGCTCCTACCAGTCTCAGCCAGCAAGTGCCACATCACCGTGCACGTTGGCAGTTAAGTACCTGCAAGGCTTGCTTGCAGACGGCACCCAGCTTGTACAAGCACGGCCCTGCCCACCCGCAGTCAGACTGCGGCCTGGTAACAAGATCAGATGTCAGCAGCCCCTTCCTCGCCTCGTCCCACTGTCTGCCCAATGTGTTGCACATTGGCCGTGTGTACCTGCCCATGTTTAGCTGCCCACTACTGTGGGCGGCAGTCACAGGCCTACACAGCAACCCAGCCAGCTGCAGCTTTGCCCAGCCGCCCGGCTGCGCCTGATGTCTACGATTGTATCCCAACGTTTTTCAGACACCATCACCGTGGTGCAACAGCCAAGCCGGGTGCTTCTGTTCCTGGCTGCACACACCTCCAACAGCTTGTAACCACCTGCTCCAAACTTATGCCACAGAGGACCCCGACATGCCACTACTCTCAACCCTCGACTGCCGCTATTGAAGCCTGACCAGATTAGCTCCTTACGACCTCATAGGCAACCCAACTGGCCATGGAGTGTCCCTCACACCGTGTCATGAAGACACACGCCACAGACTTCCGGTACGACTGCATTTCAGCTGCAGAGCGTATATCGTCATTTAGATCAATGGATCGACGCCTTGGCCCCCAATAAAGGGGCCGTGCTGCCCGTGCCCTGGACCATGAGTCAGCCGAGTTGACAAATTGGGCGGCAACTGTTTATAAGGCCCCTGGATGGCCCTGAGCGCGTGAGACAGTCGCATTTGCACTTTGATCACGGTTTCTACTTCCATTGGCAAGGGTTCTAGTTAACTCGTCCCTCTCAGCCCGTATATCCAGGTGCGGCACTAGTGGGTTTCGGGGGGACCTATATTGTGGGTCCAACCCTGTCACCGAGACCTTGCAGGTTGATTCATGGACCGCACATAGCCTCCTAGGTTTGGGTTCAGGTTGTGCAGCGCTACTGTGGCGGCGTTGACCTTCATGGCACCTGTCTAGGCGGCCCTGGTGCCTCAGCCGGTGCTTGCTGCCTGCAGAATGGCCGAGTTTGCAGGCATCAAGACCGCTGATGCGGCACGCTTTGAGGGCGTGACCCGCCCCTACACCGAGCAGGATGTTGCTCGCCTCAGGGGCTCGGTGGCCATTGAGCACACCCTTGCCAAGATTGGTGCTGAGAAGCTTTGGAAGCTACTGAAGTCAGAGCCTTACGTCCCCGCCCTGGGTGCTCTCTCCGGCAACCAGGTTGGTTGGGTACAACATGCTGTGCGGCGCTTGCCTTGGACGAAGAAGTGGGTCTGGTAGGACTGTGTCCTGGCCTAGGGCTGCTCTTGTCAGCTCCTCATTTACTCACAGCAGGGCAATAGGCTCCACCGCGCCAAAGAATGCTCTCTTGCTATCTTGTATGCTATCAAGTGACATTACCCGTGAATATAATCCAGGGCACCCACGCTTGCTGTTACATGTAAGGACGTACCCCATGCCCAAGCATGGCTGACCGCCCCTGGCTTCCTGTTTGTTGGTCTTTCTGTGAGCGCAGGCCGTGCAGATGGTGAAGGCGGGCCTAAAGGCCATCTACCTGTCGGGCTGGCAGGTGGCTGCCGACGCCAACACCGCGGCCCAGACCTACCCCGACCAGTCCCTGTACCCCGTTAACTCCGTGCCACAAGTTGTCAAGCGCATTAACAACGTGAGTAAAGTTCAACGTAACCTACTGTGCGCCGTAGAATGCCCTTGGCGTCTTCTCAGGAAAACTCGAGCCCCTTCCCAAGTACTTTTCTGTGCGCTGATGTCCTTGTGTTGTGAAATTGAGTGCACATTTGTGAGGAGGGGTTACAGGCATTGGGCCTGCGAAAGAACGATGCAACCGGCATTTAAATCAGCTGACACGTGGCGTGCCGGTCTTGACACGCGTAGGCGTCGTTGGTGTTGCTTAGTGCTGAGAGAGCCAGCCCTGGTGACAGGGCCTAAGTGTGTTTGCATGCAGGCGCTGCGCCGCGCTGACCAGATTGAGTTTGCCGAGGGCAAGGTGACCAAGGATTACTACGTGCCCATCGTCGCTGATGCTGAGGCCGGCTTTGGTGGGCCCCTGAACGCCTACGAGCTGACCTTTCACCTGATTGAGGCTGGTGCCGCCGGTGGTGAGTGCAGTACTGAAGAACTGTGTTGGCTCATGTAGGAATTGGTCTAGGTCAAGCGGGGACCCTCTGCGGAGGTGGTGCAGCTGCACATGCTTCACGTGTGCTACACTGCAGCAGTAGCAGCGCTTTGTGTGACAGACTGATAGGGTGCGCATCGGTATGAGCTGGAGCTGTTGCATATGATGCTTTTAATTAGAGGCCCAGTCGAGGCCCAGTCATGGAGGAGTCAAGTGGCCCTGCACTAGTGCGTGTTCAGCACTGCACATGTCGCTGCGGACAGTGTCGTGCACGAACCCTGCACCCAGCCCTGTCAGTGCAGCTCACCCCATCCGCTCCTCTCTTCATACTGCCTGCCGCCAATGAAAGTGACGTTTCCTATCCTGTTTTATGCCTGCCTCCTGGCATGCTTGTCTGCATGCCTTGCCCAAGCCTTCCTTCCGCTGTTGTTGCAGTTCACTTTGAAGACCAGCTGTCTTCGGAGAAGAAGTGTGGCCACCTGGGCGGCAAGGTGCTGGTGCCTACTGCCCAGGCCGTGCGCAACCTGATCGCCGCCCGGCTGGCCGCTGACGTGGCGGGCACCTCCACCGTGCTCATCGCCCGCACAGACGCCCACTCGGCCAACCTGCTGACCTCCGACATTGATGAGCGCGACAGGTGGGTGGCAAGGATTAGGGGGTGTCAGGGTTCGTGCTGCCTGGCCGCCGGCGTGCATCCGCCGGCATGCATCGGGGTAAGCTTTGGGGGCGCGGGTTGCACTGGCGGTGTGGGTGGTGAGGTGTGGGAGGAGAGGGGGCGTGGATATCTTTCGTCGGGTATTGGTTTGCGTTTTTATTGTGCAGCAGACCTTACGTCCTTTCTGCACCGGCAAGGTCGTCCCCAGGGTTCTCCATGTGTGCACTGGCCGCGCGCATACCTTTGATCCTCCCACTAACCCCGCTAGTTTCTGTTCCTCGTCCCAGCATCTTTCCCACAGCGACGCAGCGCACCCCCCAGGGCTTGTCCCCACTTGTTGCGCTGACGTAAGACGCCAACATCTTACTCACCCGCCTGCAGGCCCTTCTGCACTGGCAAGCGCACCCCCGAGGGCTTCTACTATGTGAACTGCGGTGTCAAGGCCGCAATCGCGCGCGCGCTGGCCTATGCCCCCTATGCCGACCTCATCTGGTGCGAGACTTCCACCCCCGACATGGAGGAGGCCCGCGAGTTTGCTGGTGAGTGGTGTTGGGGTAGCTTGTAGTCGTTGCTGCGCTGTGAAGCCTTGCAAACTGACACCCCGCGGCTGTCAGGATGGTGATGGCCGTGTGCCAGAGGGGTCGGGTAGCAAAGAGGACGTCATACTTGGGGTGCATGTTTAGATCCGTCTCCCCTCTGTTGTCCCTGCTTGTTCAGTCAGAGGGGCAGACCCCCGCCGGACTGGCTTTGCATCCCAAGTGCTGAGTGGTGTGATCTTGCTTCGAGTGGCGATTGGCAGACTTGCCATTGTTTCCATTAGATATGGCTATGTCACCAAGTCACTCAGTTATCTTTGGGGCTGGCTGGCTGGCTGGCTGCAGAGGGCGTGCTGTCCAAGTTCCCCAACAAGATGCTGGCCTACAACTGTTCGCCGTCCTTCAACTGGAAGAAGAACCTGAGTGACGAGCAGATTGCCAAGTTCCAGCAAGAGCTGGGCAAGATGGGCTACAAGTTCCAGTTTGTCACCCTGGCAGGTGGGCGGGGCAATCGCAGCTGCCGTGTGCCCTGTTTCGGATTTCTGGCAAGGTGCCTGTACTCGTCCAATTGACCAGATGGGTCTACATGTGTCACCCACGTGTCAGTCCGTCACCCTGGGGGCTGGGCGAGGCTTGTTGGTGTGGGGGTTGTGGGTGTCAATTGCACAGCCAGTAGGACTCCATCATGTGATGGGTGCCTGCCCCTCCTTGGCACGCAGGCTACCACGCGATCAACTACAGCATGTTTGAGCTGGCGCGCGGCTACAAGGAGCGCGGCATGGCCGCCTACAGCGAGCTGCAGGAGAAGGAGTTTGGCTCGGAGAAGGACGGCTACACCTGTGTGCGCCACCAGCGCGAGGTGAGTCATGTGGTTACATGAAGAGACGGGCGTGTGTGTTGGCAGTAACGTATTGCAAAAGACGGTTACACTACCGCGTGCAAGCTGAATGTATTTATGACTTTGTGGGAAGTATGCAGCTGTCCGCCCGCCTGAGAGTATGGGTGATGTTATACCTAGAGACAGGGAACGACCTGGCTTGTGTAATGAGGGTGGCGGAACCTGCGCAGCCCGCACATCGCAGGGTAGGTTACCTGATGAGACTTCCCACCAGCACCCCGCATTGGTTGCGGCAGTTGCCGGCCCAGCCTGAATTTGCAGCCCCGGTCCTGGGGCGATGACTTGGAAGGAGTGAGCGCAATGCTGTAGGTTCTTTGTGTTGAACGGGTTGACATGACCATGGAGTAGGTGACTATGAGTGGACTTGCTGACCCTGGCAGCAATCTTGGTTGCTTGCAGGCCGCGACCGGCTACTTTGATGCCATCAGCGAAGTGGTGACCCAGGGCCAGTCCTCAACCACCGCTCTCAAGGGCTCCACCGAGGCATCGCAGTTTTAAGCTGCCGGCAGCTCGGGGGGTCACCAGCTAGTGCTGGTGGAGTGCTACTTTGACGTATGGCTGCTGAGCGGGCTAGTAGGTGGTGCCCTGGCAACCCCAACCCCCTTCAAAGAGGGTATGAAGGTGGTTGAGGATCATGTCGCCTGCACGAGTTTTTGGCGCCGGCAGCTGTCGTTGGTCCTTGATATGTTCAGGCAATGCATGCGTACGTTTTCAGGCGATGCGGCCATGATACCTGCCTTGCGGTGTCTGTGTTTTAGTGGGGGGATTCCAGGTGTGAGTGGGACAGTCGCTACAAAGTTCAGCAGTGCATTGATCCGCCTTCCGGCAGCATCAACATGCCCCCCAGTGTACTAAGTAGTAATGTGTTTTGAGGTAGTTGTGTTGGGTTTTGTGTGCCGGCAATGTTGTCATGCACTTGGCATAAGGCCGTGTTGCTCCCATGTGGCAGCGGCTCCCAGTTTTGTGGCTCTGTGCAGGGCGCGTATTGCAATTTCATGGGGCCAGGCCTTGTAGAGAGCAAGGCTTTGCAGCCTATAGATATATACCTTCAGGACCATGTAACCCTTGGTTTCAGTGGGAGAGGTGATTATCAACGGAGGGTGCCACAGCAAGGCACTGAAGAGCGAAGGTCACACCGCCATTGGCAATGATAAGATGGACAAACAAGTGCTGCAGACAATGTTCCTGCATTTTGCAACACGCACCCTGCAGCATGCTTAGCACTTCTAGCCACCTTTTCTATGTGCGCGCTTACCTCACAAACGTTGCCTTTCCCCGGCGACATGTGTGTCAAAGGGTTTAAACGGTTGGCCCCGGCCTCGTAACTAACAGTCTCTCATCAGGGACCTCAGTGCAACAGTGAAGCCCAAGCGGCACATGTAGCTGTGGATGTCACAGCCCACTACTTGCGCTGCAGCATGGGCGGTACCAGCCAGTCGATGGCCTCTGTCTGCCGCACCCAAGCTATGAGCCCATCTCTCAAGCAAGATACCTCGGGCCTGCCTCTGCCTTGTGGCAGCTGCTTGAGATGCTGCACAAGGCCTTGGCAGCTTGCTTGTATCATCTCTGCCACTGCTGCCACGGCCGTCTCCTCATCATCACCACCCGCATTCCCTGCACGCCAGCCATGGGCAATTTGGGCAGGGCAGCTTCGGAACAGTGCAGTGGCGGGGACAACTGGCAATGCGAGGAGCTAGCCGGGCATGCAAACGACCCAGGGGTACCTGCACCGCCTTAGAAATTAGCTCTCTTGGAACACCTAACTTTGATCCAGTGACACTGAAGGTATGCCAAGACCTACTCCCACTCTGACATCCAAACTGCAGGTGAGACCAGACTGCACCATGGCTCGCTTCTTTCTCAGACAAAGCAATGCATGTGGCACATGGGCAGCGAGCGCATAGGGTCGGTTTACCGTAGAGGGGGTCGGTTATGTCCTGGGCATCCGGCTCGGTCCTGCCAGCCAGCTGTGGGTGGAAGGAGCCCAGCCTCCGCACTTTCAGGCTGTACTGCCCTGCAGGGTTGATGGTGTCAAAGACGGACACCTGCGGGCAGGGGGGTGGTGGGGGTGCGGGATGTGTATGAGGGAGGGGTGCGAGGGAGGTGCGAAACATCGGGGCACCGCTTGTTTCAGTGTTGAGGAGACAAAGGCCTGCTGGAGGGCCAGGTGGCACTGCTTGCTTCCATGCAAAGGGTGCCCGAGCCCCAACACATGGGTACCTTAAAGGAATCATCTCTGTGTGCAACTTTCTATGCGCTGCTATCTGAGGCTGCAGACAACACGATCACCAGCACAAGACGGCCCTCCTCAACCACTTGCAGTTAGCAGGCACCGCCAGCCTAGCAGCAACCTCACCAGGGCGCCTCACCTCTCGCAGCACATCTGCGGCCGTGAACTTATCCATGACTATCACAAGGTCAAAGGCCACTATGTCCGCGGCCTCCTCAAATTGCCGGGCTTGGAAGCCCGGGGGAGCTTCCAAGCCCACCCGGGTCAGCACTGTCTCTGCCGATGCCTCTGGCCCATCGCCTACGTTGTAGTCCCGGGACGCCTGCAGAGCCGGCAGGCCAGCTCGGTGTTCCAAGCCTCTCAGTGCTGACACTTAGGGACAGCATGTCACCCAGGAAGGAGGCTAGTCTTGGCCATCAAATGCCTCCTACAGGTGCACAGCGTACCGCAACACTGCACAGCGTACCGCCACAGGCCGTGGTGTTGCCATGTAATGCCCAATAGGGTCCCCGCATGGCCGCATTTGCCGAGACCTTGGCTTACGCCCGCCTGCTGCCACCATCATCCGCAACATATAGGACACGCACCTTGGCGTCCGCGATGACCTGGCTCTCCAGCCCATGCTGCCGTATGAGGTCCTGGAAGAAGGCCAGCGCCAGTACGGAGCGGCACACCCTGCAGCGACAAGACATCTGCTTTGGCCAGCGACCTTGCAGTGAACAAACAGCAAGGAGATGGGGCAGGCGCGATCGGGAACCTGCCTCCAGGCAGCTGGCAGCTGCCAGGGTCTCCCCTCTCCCAGACTTCGCTTGCGCTGCACAGACTGCCCAGGAATGCTTGGTAACTCTCAAGTCACCGGACACCCACGAGGCTCAGCCCAAGCAGCACCGGGGACTCGCCGCACCCGCTCTCACTAACAAACAACACCCGGGCTGGGCCAGGTTCTTCGCTGTCCCTGTTCTGCTCGGCCTGCCAGGGGGTTGCTCGGAACACCGGGTTCACCACTGCGCCAGAGACATCCAGGGAAGCAGCATCCTGCGGGCAAGCCAACGCTGGACAAACACCGACTGGATATACAGCCTCGGGCAGGGGTGCAGTGCAGCAGCGTAAGGCAGCAGAACACAGCACTTGGCAAACGGTGTGGGGCAGCACCTTGGACTGTGGCGTGGACCGGCAGCATAGCCGCCTTTCAAGCGTTTTGGCAATCCCAGGGAGCCTGCTGTGGCTGCTCAACCTGGGTCGGGTATCAACCAGTTGATCTCTTGATGCCCAAGATTTGCATGACAGCTGCAGGCGCTGTAATAAGGCATTCATGAGACTATACGACGCCACTCTAATGATGCGAGTATAGACAGCGCGTGTGCCTATTGCTACACCTGCCGGTGTCCAAGATAGAGACAGACGTACCTTGGCGGTACCGCCCTAGCTATCGGAAGTGCTAGTCGCTGGCCCCTATTGACTTCACTAGTGCGACACGGAGTCTAACACTTCTGAAGTATTGAAATTAGCGGACCAGCATCAACATGCTTCAACAAGTCTTTGGGCCACCCCAGGGCCAGGCTTCTTTGGGGGCCCAAAGACGTGTATCTCTTGTTTGTGAGGCCAACAGCAGTAGAAGACGAGTCATATGCGCAGCAGTACGGGCAGACAGGCTCAGAGTATTTTCCCCGTCCAAGGTGGGCTTGGAGGCTTACACAGTTGGCTGCCTTGTCCTTTTGCTGTTCCAGCGACAGCTGCACTATCTGTCTGCAGATCAATGTGTTTCTGAGGGTGGTGAGGCGACGAGAAGACGGCTATCACGACCTGGCCTCTCTGTTCCATGTGGGTCTAGCTGTGGGTTGGGAGCGAGCAGAGAAGGCCAAGAGTTCTGGGGGAGAAAAGCTTATATATACTGCCAGCGCCGACATCCTCTTGCCTGCAGCCCAGCCACTGCTGGGTCGCAAGTCTGGGGAGAGAGAACTGTCGTTAGCGGCAGACAGCAGGCACTCAAATAATACAGGGAAACGCACTAGCCAGCTTGCTGCGCGGCCAACCTGGGCTTGGGTGCTGCTCAGCCGAGATGCCCAGGCGTCCCTCTTGTAGGTCATCGACTTGGGGGATGAGATGGAGTTTGAAAGGCTGCCCGGAGCTACCAGGGACGAGCTCAGTTGCAACGTGGCTGACGTGCCCACCAATGACTCCAACCTGGTCATCAAGGTACCGCCTTGTGTTCTGGTATCTTGGGCATAGCCACCACCAGTGAAGGCAGCACGCCCTGAGCATCCTCCTGTCTGATACAAGCCGGCGGGCGTGCCTGGGAGGCCATGGACCCTTACCCTCACTTTAAGTTGTGTGAAGGTGGCAGGAGATGCCAAGTGGGTCTCTGACAGGGCTGGACTAGCCCAAGTCTTGGCTATGTCTGGGGTATATGCAGCCTATACGTCTGGGCCTATACATCTGAGCTTGTCAGCATGCCTGCTGGGACTGCACCGTTGGCTGTCAGGCCTTTAAGCGTGCAGGCCTCCCAACTTCTTCACCAACCCTGGCCGCCTTTTGGCAGGCTCTGAACCTGTTCCGGCGCAAAACCGGCGCGTCTGACTTCTACCGCATCGATCTGGAGAAGGTCGTGCCGCACGGGGCCGGCCTGGGGGGCGGCAGCGGCAACGCTGCGACCACGCTGTGGGCCGCCAACGAGCTGGCGGGGCGGCCTGCCAGCGAGGAGCAGCTGCTGGAGTGGGGCGGCGAGATCGGGTCTGACATCAGCGTGTTTTTCAGCCGCGGCGCTGCCTACTGCACGGGCAGGTGGGCGCTGCGCCGCTGTGGCTGCTGCCGCAGCGTTGCTGTGCGCACGGTGGGGAAGTCATGCAGCCCTGTACGACAAACAGAGGAGGGACTTGCTCGGCCTCTGTTGCTGACAGTTCTTGCTCCCCCAGTGTTGCGGTGTTTTTGCTGTTGGTACAGACAACTAGCCCAGTAGAGCTGTTGCCAGGTCACCGCCATGGCTGGTAAAGCCATCCGTATCTTGTTTCTCAACCCACCCTGCGCATTGCAGGGGTGAGATCGTAGAGGATGTGGATCCACCGCTGCCTCTGGATACCCCGCTGCTGCTGGTCAAGCCGCCCGTGGGCCTTTCCACCCCTGAGATCTTCAGGGCGCTGGACCTTAGCAGGCGCAGCACAGCAGACCCGCTGCAGGCGAGTTTGGGCCTGCATGTGCTGCCTCCAATGCACACCGGCGGAGGAACATGAGGACAAGGGGCCACATTGCAGTCGAAATATTCGCACATGGATGCTTTTCATCATCAAGGACCATTGAGCTGGTACATGCTGCATGCATGTGATCGTGTTGGCTGGCACTTGTGGCGACCAGGGGGTCTAGCATGATGATGAGGGCTGTGCATTGTTGCTTCGCTTTATGAACCAGCCTGACCTGCTGTGTGTGGGCAAAGCCGGTGATGCATTGCGCCCTTCTGCCGCTGCTGCAGCTACTGGCGGGCCTACGGCAAGAGGGCGCGGTGCAGCAGCTTTGTGTCAACGACCTGGAGCAGCCGGCTTTTGACAGGTGAGCAGCGCTGTGTGTGGGCCGCTTGGGTTGCCTGCTTTCCAATGTGGGTGCACCCAATGTGCCGCACTTGCCTCGAGGCGCCTGTACACTTGGAAAGGTCCCACAGCACCCAGCAGACGGTGTTTCTTCTCTCGCTATCTGACAAGCGCTGCGCGCAGGCCCTCTTGGCTGGCCTGCAGTACTGTTTGTTTGTGGTCCGCGGCCCCCTCCACCTTTCTTTCTATACCTGCTGCAGGCTCCCACAGCTTCTGCAGCTCAAGCAGCGGTTGCAGGCGGAGGCCTGCTTCCAGTCTGTCTTCATGACCGGCAGCGGCAGCACCATCGTGTGCGTCGGCTCTGACGAGCCGCCTGCCTTCCTGTTCGACGAAGCCCAGTACGGAGGGCTGTTCCTGTCGCCTGCAAGGCTCATCACTAGGCAGCAAGGGCAGTGGTACGCCCGCCATGCGCGGGAAGTGTCTCGGCAGGAGGCAGCCTTTGAGGAGGCCCTGGGCTGCTAGCGGCAGCCAAAAAGAACGCCCCTGTGTGCGAGGAGCAGCCGTGGCGACAACACTGGGGTGCAAGGGCAACGCTGTAATTGTCCCAGCTTGCAGCTAGGATGATGGTTAGAGCGGCCTGGAGTTGTGGCACAGAAGCTAGCTCATCACAACAAATGCCACTGGGGACAATCTGGATGTAATACGCAACGTGGTGACACTGGGGCGTGTTTCAGTACCAAGTTGTCAACATTGATCTGCTATCACTTGCTTACGGATCTTTGCTTGTATTGGTGGTATTGAGGTGCCTGGTGAGGCATGAGATTTGGTATGGAAGAAACAGGAGTAAAGATTGATAACGCTCTTTGCAAGGCCTGGGCTTGGTAGGATGTTTCTAGTGCTGGGCACCTGGCGCATTTGACTGCTTGACCATGGTGATACCTTACATGCAAGGCAGGCTCAGGCGCACTCGAGAGCAGCTTGCATCAAAGAGATTGTGTGCAACATCATGCATGCCGCAAGCCAGACGCCCCTGGAACATGCCATGCAGTTTCATGTCGGCATCGTATCCAACACTTGGACAACCGGTCCTGGCCTGTATTTTAACGCTAGTGAGATGCCGCTTGCCAGTCTCCCAGTACCCCCAGGACGACACTCATACCACTCCCGCCTATAGGTCAGCACCCCAGTGCCCAAAATATGCTTCTGAGTCCCAGACAAGGCTTGCCCCTTTTCACACAAGCTGTACAGCTCTCCCAACATCTTCATACGTTATCACCCCCCAGTCTCAGCCATCAGGCACTTGGCAGCTCTCTCCAGGCTTCATGCCGCTCCCGCTACGCGCTTCCAGTTAGCACCCAAGCACCACATCGTGAATTTCATGCAAGGCTCGCTCCCCTCACACAAGCTGCACCCGCACTCCATACATCCCTCACATGTACAGCACCCCGGGTTGCGGCCTTGAGACACTTCATACGTTTCCAATCTCCACACTGTGCTGACCACCGTGCCAAGCTCTGCGCTGCAGCCGCAGCACCGTTCAAACTAGCCCTCGCCATGTCACTAGCCAGCGCTCTTCACAATGCCGGCAAAGGCGTCAGAAGGCTTGCAGGTCCAGACGGAGGGGTTGGCGGGCTGGCCGCCGGTGAGCGCCACATCATAGAGTGTGGGCATGTAGTGCTGCAGTACCGCACGCATGCGCAGCACCTGCGGGCAAGGAAGCAAGATGACAGATCGGTGCATGCGTTCAATGGAAGGCATGCATAATTGCACGCATGTGCACCACAAGCAGCAGTTTGCTTGGTGGGCTAAGTGGGTCCACGACTCTGAGAGCAAGTGTGGTGCCCCCCAGGGCCGTTGGACACATCGGCGCTTGCAGGCTCACAGGAGTGGGCATCTGCGGCCAACGAAAGCTTTCTGGCACTGGCACAGACGCCGCACGCGTCTAGGCAGCAAACTGGGGCGCCATTGGACTAGTGTGCCAAAGCTGCTTTCACTGCACCCAATCACAACCCCTGCCATAGTTGGCCAACCCACAATCGCAGACAAGCTGCGCTGGCTCCTGTTGAGTTGACTGGCTCTAGCAAGCCTGCAGGCGCAGCTGCGTAGAGTACGCGTAAATTGAAAAGGGCACCTCAAACAACTTCCACCCCATGGCACCGGCTGGTTGTCCCACCGACCTGCTGCGGGGTCAGCTGGTTCTGGCAGGCGGGGTGTGAGTAGTCCAGGAAGTTGTGAATGGGGTCGCCCTGGTGGGGCCCCGGGCACGTCTTGGGCAGGTTGGGGGTGGGGCAGAGGCCATCAATCACAGCACACACGTCCCTGCAGGAGGGGGGCAAGGCCGGGGTAGGCAGCTTTCCACAGAGGCAAGTTTTCTGTGCTCTCATATGTGCGGTCCCTTGGGAATGGCCATGCCAGGGAGCTGGAGAGCCCGAAGTGTTGGGTGCTTGGGCGCTGTTGCCCACCTGACAGGTACCGCGGTGGCGTTGGGCAGGAGGATGATGGCAGGAACAGTGGTGAAGCCCTGAAAGGACACACATGCCGGTTCTGTGCAGCGGACCTTCTGAAAGCAACCAATCCTGGAGGCAAGGGTCAATCTAGCACATGCCGTACAAGCTTTGGGTGTACAGCAGAATGTAGTACAACTCACACCACAGAAGCCTCAGCAAGGTGCCGGAAGGCAATGCAAGTCATAGGGATTTGGGGTCCAAGGTGGTAATGCCTCCATTGGTTTCTGTTCTCTGAGTAGCCAGCAAGGCACGCAGCGTGGCCAGCATGGCGCGCACCTGGTAGCCACAGGTGGGGAGGGTGGGGTCCAGGATGACAATACCCTTAGTCGTGTTGAAGATCAGGTGGTGGGGCGGGGTGTCCGTCAGGAAGTCGTCGGTTGTGGCATTGTGGAGCCTCTGCAGTGGGGAGGCAAGAGGGCCAGCATACACGTGTGCCCACACGGTCAAGTAAAACTGCAGGGTGTTCAGTCAGCGAAGCATCGTCGGCGGACGCCCGACCCCAGTTCTGCAGACAGTGGTGGCCAGGGAGGCAAGGACGCCTGCAAGCCTAGCTAGCGCCTTAAGGTGCCGACCATTGACTGTGATGATTGCATGGCACAGGGTTCTACCAAGCAGCGTTGAAGCAGCACAGCCGCTGAAATCCAAACAGTTTGTCCCACGGCTGTTCACATGCTGCCTGGCGTCAAACAAGCTCACCCTGAGGGGCGGCGCCAGACTCTGCCAGTCCTCGTACTCGCACGTGTCGCCCAGCGTGTGCAGCGCGCCCAGCGCAGCAGGCCCCTCCTCAAACACCACAAACCCGCTGTGGTTGAAGGTGTGGGCCAGACCAAACTCATGGCCTGCGAGTGACAAGAACCTTGTCTCAGCAGCCGTACACCTTGCAGGATACTCCAAGTCCTGCTGCTACCAAGCCGAAAGCCAAGTGCATTGGCAGCCCCAGCCAGTGCCCGGCCCTGTATAACCCTGAAAACCTGGGTACCAGCGTCCATGCCATATAAGATCCCAGTGTCAGCAACCGGCACCCTACCCAGCTCATGCACGATGGCTGTGTTGATGAGGGTGAGGTTGCTGCCCTCCTGGAACTCCGCGATGTTGGCAAACACGGGGTAGGTGTGGCTGCACTGGTCGTATGACCCAGACGTCAGGGCTGCCAGCGCAGCGGACTGCCTGCAGCACCCCGGTAACATGGAGAACATGGAGCCGCAGCAGTGCGGCTAGCTTATAGGTCTCCAGCGCAGAGGCCGTGCAGCAGGAAAAGAGATACAGCATCACAGGTGCGGTGCACCTTGCAGCCCGGAGCCAGTGCTCCAATCAGCGGAGGCTGCAGCCTGCCAGCCAGGACTTGCTGCCAAGTAACATTCTCCAAGGCTCACCCAAAGGTGATGGTGGTGGGGTCAAAGGCGGTGAGGTTGCACAGGAAGATGTACGCCGGGGCCAGCTCGGGGTGCTGCAGCAGCACGCAGCGGCCGAGGCGAGTGTGGCGAGGCGTCGTACAGGTCTGATATTAGCTGGCCATGTTGGAGGCTCAGAAGAACTATTGCTGGATGACCGCCGGTGGGGATGCATGTGCACAGTACAGCCGCAGGTCAATTTAAGGAGCACAGAGGTGCACGGACGGAGCTACGAGCCTGACCACGGCCATGCACGCCAAGCTTGGGAGGTGACACCAGTGTTCCTGGCTGGTGTCCTGGCTGGTGTCCTGGGTTCTCCCAGGGCACCACTCAAGGCACGGCTACGGCTGTGCTCTTGAGGCCTGGGCGTATTTATTTATTTATTTATTTATTTATTTACACCAGTGTTCCTCAGGACCTACTCACCTCTACATACATCTGTGCCAGCAGGAAGTTGGTGTCTGGGTCCCCGCACTTGGTGTACAGCGTGTCGTTGACCACTGTGGTGCGGTTGAAGGTGAAGCGCAGGTGGGCGGGAGCAAAGGCCTGGTTCAGGGCATCCACCTGCACACACGCATGACGATGGGGTTGAATATGAGTGGTGGGTGCGGAGCCCACGGGTAAGGTGTGGGCGGACTGCTAGTTGGTAGTCCGTGACATACATGCTGCACAGCGGCTGCTACATGCTGCACAGCGGCTGCTACATGCTGCACATCTGGATCGACTCCAAGCTTGCCGGCAATTGGCAAGCCAGAGGGTGTGACAAATGCTCAGGGGCAGGGCGTTGGGGAGTTTTGAAGAGAGGCAAGTCTGCAACGTTGGTACTGTGGTCCTACAGGGAGAGGAGAGAGCCGAATTGGGGGGAAACCTGGCCAATTCGTGCTCCTGACCCTCCATAGTGTGCTCTGGTCTGTCAAGTTGTGAAGATAGCAATAATGGTGCATGTTGGCCTAAGGTACCAATGTGAAAGTCTCACCTGCTGCTGTAGTGTGCTGTCCGCGACTGTGCCTGGGGTATGCGAAGGCTCCACCACTGCAGGCAGCATTGCCAGCCATGCCAGGGTGTGAGCAGGGAAGAGGCGCATATCTATCAGATATGCCAATTTTTGTACTTCCGCAATGCTATGCACTGCAGCTCACATGGAGAAGCTTCTTGGAATAGGTCAGGAGTGGACGAGTCATGGCGTCTACTCACCCACATAGTGCAGGGGGATGGTCAGCAGGGGCAGCTGGTTTATCGCCATGTTGGCCTCAGTCATGTCCATCTGGGTCACCAGCTTGCCATACACCGCCCTCTCAGCGGTGGTGACCACATTCCTGGATGCTTAGGACAGCATGAACTGAACTTCAGCTTGAAGCAGGCGCAGTGAAAGCGCAGAAGGCTGGCGTGGACGGCTTGCTTGCGGCTGCTGTAGGCGTATTTTGTGTTGCAGGCAACACCGCCTGGGGTAACAGCACGGACCTCGAAGAATTTATGGTCAGGCCACCCACACTCTGCCTCAGCTTAAGGGGCCTTTTGGGGAGCAAAATGAGCTTCCAACTGTAGGGCATAGATGACATACTCTACATGGTGTGTGCGCTAGAGCTCACTTGTAGTTGAGGATGTCGACGGGTGCCTTCATGTCACTCCACCAGCCGTGCCCTGGACCTATGATCTGCACAGAGCGAAGGAAAAAGCAGGTGGAGGGTGTCCACTGTCCGCCCAGACAGGGCTCCTCACCTTTCCACCTGGACTCTACTCTCACCTATTTTGCTACTTGTCAAGAGATGACAGACCCAAGCTTTGCTGGTGCTGGTATTGTTTGCATGCAGCACAGGACATGATACCGCAGCTCACCCCCGCCTCATGCCCCTTCATACTGCCTGCTGTCTACCTTTTTCCAGTCCTGGGTGATGTTCATTAGCTGGGCAGGCACGTTGGGTCCCCCAGAAGTGCCCCACAGCACACTGTTGCCCCAGATGACACTGTCTCCCCAAACCACACTGGACCCCCAGACGACGCTCTTGGACCAGTCGGCCAGGCTGCCCCACACGATGTTGCTGTTCCAGCTGCACGGGCAATGCAGGGAAGGCAAGCCAGGCTGCTAGTGTGTGTATAAGCAACAAAACAGGCGCCAGCAGTGCTCCACAGGGTGTGTGGGCAGCTTTGGATGGGCGGGCCAGAGCTGCTGCTTCCGCTGTGGAGGGGAGTGGGGCGTCCATCAGGCGCGCCCTACTTATGCACCCGTGCCGCTGGTGCTGCAGCGCTCATTGTCCATGCGATAATTTGGTACTGCAAGCAGTGGAGGCAGGGGATACAGTGACAGTGCTGCAGCGAAGTTACTGATCCGTAAGATCATGTTCATGAACTCACCCAGAAGCCCAGGACTGGCTTCCCCATGCAGCGCTGTTCCATGGCACACTGTTCCAATTGACGCTGCGCCAGGCGGCAGCAACCGCATCAAAAACCTGCAGCAAGCAGCACAGGAAGGCCTAACATCCAGCAGATATCAGGAGGGTTGCAGTTGAGTGAAGCCTGCGCCTAGGAATGTTCGGGGCTGGCACAGCAAGAATGCGCGCAAATGCTGTGAAGAAGTTGCAGAACACAGGTCGCCTGTTTGCACAGCCATGAGCAACACCCACAACACAGGACAGCACATCACAGCACAGTGCTATGTGCGTGGCGCTGCATACCGAGTTCCAGCTGACGGAGCCCCATGCAGCATCGCCCCACAGCACGCTGCTGCCCCAGACGATGTTGCTGCCCCAGACAATGTTGGTGCCCCACACCATGGACTTGGTGAAGAGGGCCGGCCAGGCTGCACACAGCAGGCACACAGCAGCTACATGGGAGTCTCTCCAGTGTCCCCTTAACACAGAATGTACGGACAGCTGCGCGCTCAGAGAACTGTGGGCGGTTGGTTGCATGACAGATTGCTGGACTGATGAGTTGAAGTCACCAAGTGCAGCGTGCTTTAGGCAACGCTAGGGTCAGGGGGACAGGGATTTAACTGTTCAGTTTCCTAGCTCACCCGCTTCTCCCCAAATCACCATCTCAGCCCAGTTGGTCGCTGCGTTGTTACTCCATGTGGATGTAAGCTGACGGGCTTGAGGCGTCTGCATGCAGCATTGTACATGGTCGTTGAGCAGTGGTGGAAGCTGCCATGTGCTTGCCCCCCACCATGCACGTGCCCACTCTAGTTGGGACAACTGGGACGAGCAGGCAGGGGGGTAGTTTTCCACAATGTGACAGGCAAACGAAGCCTGCTCAGGGAGCAGCTGCAGCTACGGCATAAGACCAAAGGCAGCTCTCAGAGTTGGGGTGCTCTAACCCAACTGGATACAATGACCTGGAGCCACCACTGGAAGCACTATGCCATGTCGATGCAGCAGTGGCGCATGCATGGAGCCAGGGACCTCCCCGAGTTCGGCTTTCAAAACTCGGCTACTAGGCCATCCTTAACCACTTCGAGCTGCTGCACTGGAATGTGCAGAGCCTCTGATAATCAATCCTACCTGAAGGCCTCCCCATAAGAGGAGGCAGCAGACGACGCCGAGGGTAAATCGCTGCATGCAGATGATGATAAGTGGTGGTGCGTTGACAGATCTCTAATTATAAGGCTGGTGAGCACGCTGCCAGACTCAACAAGGTCTCCAGGGAGCCTTTTTACGTCTGGGAGCCACTTCTTGTCCAAAGCTGACACAGCCATGCTGACATGTCCTGCAATGAGCAGTCCCAAAAAGTTGCCCTTTTCTGGTTGATTGCTTGGAAGGTGCCAGGCTCTGGTGAGACGATCATGTAGGCAATTTGAGGAAAGCCTAAGCTAGCGTGTTTGCACAGTCAGGCTAGGTTGCCAAGACAGGGTCTAATGCAGGGGCCTTGGTGTTCTCTTCTCCAATGCCGGCCCCTGAGTTTTGAACTCTATACCATCCTTGTACTGCTCAAGCCTTGTTACGGTCAACATATATAAATACAACATTTGTGCCCCTGCAGTCCAGCCGCCACCCCGCGGTTGGCGGCGCGCAATACCATGACTAATGAACAGAGCCTGGACGCTGGGCGCACTGCTCATGAGCACTGCTCAGCATGGTAGCACATACGATTGATGAAGTTCTTGCACGTCTTTCAAGCGAACGGCAAGTCAACCCTGGGGCTGTCATGGACCGTTCGCAGCACGGAGCATGAGCAGCAGGCAATGTGTTATCTTCTTCTTCACCGCTGGTCCAATCGAGCAGTAAGTTTTACCAACTGTCTAACTCAATTCCAAATTCCGGGACGGGGAGGGGGGGTGCACTGTGAAGATCACCCTGGCTGTCTTGCCCTGCGACCCACTCCTTTGCCTACCTACTCTGTGGCTCTTAAGGATATTGGATTGGAGACAACATGTCGTTCCTTTCCCTGCCAGCCTTTTTGCTAGGCGTCTTTATCATGTTCTGGTGCTTCCAGCTGGGAGCCCTGACGTTGTTCATACGGTTCTGGGTGTTCGGCAAGCGTAACGACGTCGAAGGAGTGTAAGTGTCGAGCTACCAATAGTTGGCTATAGAACCCCGTGGAGAAAAGGCCGGCACATCCGGAGCATGACAGTGTGGGCTGGTTTGTGGGTGGTGCAGGATACGGTTTCTGAAGTGGGCCTTTCAATACAGAGTGGTGCAGATTGGAGATGAGAAGCTGTTCAAGGACAGAAGATGCGTCTATCTGGTGCGTACTGTTTGCACTAGGGGCCCCCAGAGCCATGAGCGTTGGAAGGGGCCAGGAGGCAGGTGCAACTAGAGCGCCCCAACTTGCACGGCTATACTGAGAAATTTGGAGAGGGCTGCATACACTAGAGGTGGAGGGTTGCGTACTATGCAACCAGCTGCCTTGGCCACTCCCCACCGCAGGCCAACCACCGCAGCTGGGCGGACTTCTTTGTGGATATGTACGTTGTTGCTGGCGACGCGGTCCCACTGAGCCGGTAAGCTGGCTGGTAGTGATGCCTGCCTGCAGAACCTCAACAGTCGGGGGTGGAGTTTCAGTGGGTAGGGGTGGATCTTGAAGCTGAGTTGTAACTCAAACCCTTTATGGACACCCTAGTAGTACACCTGGGGGCGTGCTCCTAGGCTTGCAGTGGACCATGGTCAGCACTCTGCGACTTCCCCCCGCGTCTGCAGCTGGAGCGCCTGTGAGCCTGATGCCAGGGTACACTCTGTGCAATCCTCCCATCTGTCGACTGGGTTCATTTTGCGCCCTGTGCAGCAAGGAGGTGGGCATGGCCTTCCCCGCCTTCACCTCCTCCCTGATGGCGGTCAAGGCCATCTTGCTGTTCAACCGCGGCGGGGTGAAGAACTTGGAGGTGAGAAGAGCCGGTGCAGGAGAGATGGGGAGCAAAGAAAGAAGGAAAGGATGCATTCTTTGAGGGGCTGTGGGTGGAGGGGGTGGAGGGGTGGTGGGTGGAGGGGGTGGGAGGTGGGGGCCGCAGGAAGGGGTGTTGACGAGTTTTTCCATTTACAACAATGTGAGGGTGAGGAGCACACTGGTGCGAGGTTGCCTGCTCCTTTGCGAATAACTATCCAGGCACAAACCATGCCGCCTGACTGAAAGCAGTGTGGCCCTGGCGCCCTTTCTTTCACCCCGTGGCAACCAAGTGTGAGGGGTGCTTTTCATGATATTCTCACACCCTATGCGCACCGCTCCGGCACGCATGCTGAGCCCGCTTTGCTGCTTGCCTGGCCTAACAGAGGTTCAACTCCTGGCTGGACAAAGCGTCCATGGCGGCCCACTCCCAGAACCTCTTAGTGTACCCGGAAGGCACCCGCTCCCTGCGGCAGGCCTCGCTGCCGCTGAAGCGAGGCATGCTGCGGTACGCCTACACGCGGCGGCTGCCCGTGCAGGTGGGGCAGCGTGTGTAAGCATGTGCTGTGCTGCGCTTTGCTGTGCCTGGCAGGTGCATGTGGTCTGGAGGTGCATGGGATGGGTCAGTTTGCAGACTTCTGGGCTGGTGCTGGTGCTGCTGGTGCTGCTGCTATTTTGCCTAGCACGGCAGCTGCTGTGACACAGCTGGCCCCTTAAAATGAAGCGTGTGTGTAGATATATTTAAAGTATGCATTCATACGTACAGTTGTCATTCATGTTTGCTATTCGTGCAGGATTCACCTTGCGCGGATGGCGCTGAACCCTTCCGTCCTTTATATCCTCGATGCTTAGCTACGACTCACCCCTAAACTGTCATTTCTAATATTCAGGTGATGATCACCGCCCACAAAGAGGAAGTCCTCAATGAGCGGCGCCGCACCGCGCACTGGGGACGCACGCTGGTCGTGGGTTTTTCAGGTGACCAGGGGGCACCGTCTGATTATGTTCCAGTGTTCTGGAGCACACGTGGGCGATACAGATGTGCATGGCTGTCATAGGTGCATCTCCCTCCAACATTGCCATGCGGCGGTGGGCGCCCACAGGTGCTACTAAGGTGGTGACCCTTCCAAGTGCTTTTTCCAGGAACTGGAGTGCACAGGGCCGGCAACAGGCCAGCAGTGAGTTAGCGCCCAGATGATTGGGCGGTCGTGGTGCGCCTGTGTGTGCCTGAGCATTCAGCACATGTTCACCACCTGTGTGCAGAGGTGCTGGACAGCACCCAGTTTGCTGAGTTTGATGCCTTCATGGCGGAGGTGCAGCGCGTGTGGGACGCCCAGTGGGAGCGGGTGCACAGCGCGCCGCGGCAAGGTAAGCTGGGGGGCTGGGCGGTAGTTCAATGGTAATAATTCAAAAGAGGGGGTTGTTTCACTGCGTGTGCGTCTGCGAGGATGGGGTGGGGAGGGAGGAAAGAGGGCCTTACATGACCGTGAAATGTGGGGTGTGCCAGCAGGGCCGTCAGGGGGACGCCTGGTGTGTTGCATTTAGGCTAGGTGGCCGGGAGTGGTAGCGTCTTCAGGGCAGCGCTTGTAGGCCAATGGGAACAAGCGCAAGCAAGACCGTGGCGGAGGGGGGGCCCGTTGAATGCTTGGGAGTTCAGGTGACCCCTTGTGACCAGCGAGCCTCGGTTTGTGGAGGCCTCGGTTTGTGGGGCAGCGCCCCCTGTCACCATTTGCTGGCGCGGGTGCATCTTTCTTGCAAGCATCGTCAGGTTGGGATGGCCCTATCGGACGCTGCCCCGGATGCAGCTTCATGCCAGAAGCATTTAACCGCGCCCTGCGGTTGGGGGCCATGAGGCCCCCATGCTGGGTCCATCCCACCCAGCCGGAAGGACGAGACCAGCCTCCCACGATGCGCCTGACCTTACCCACATCTTGACTCGACCCCTCAGAGCCGCCCTTACCCCTCCATCCCTGCCGTGCAGGCAAGGAGTACAACCCCTCCTACTCCACCAAACAGTACTCGCCCCAGGTGCTCGCCCTCCAGACCGCAGCCCTTGCCTTCTGGACGGCCGTGCTGGCCCTCGCGGCCTACCAGAGCCTGCGGCTGCTGGCCGCGGTGGCCGCCTGGGGCCTGGTGGGGCGGGTCGTGCTGGGAGGGCTGGCGCTGTGGTCGGCCGCGTCGATGGCGGTCGCCCTGCTGCCGCCGCCGCCACGGAAGGCGGCTAGGAAGCAGGAGTGAGGGACACTTACCGTAGCTGGTGCTGCCGCCACTTGGCGAGAAGCGGCGAGGAGGCCGTGCCCATTGTGCGGACAGGGCGGATGCCACGGCTAGCGTGTTCCCCGCCATAGCTTCTGGCGTAGGCGGGCGTGCAGGCAGGCCATGTGCGTGGCGGTGTGTTGTTGCGGCAGACGTAGACGGACAGGAAGTTTATAGCGGTGAGGTGTCGACATTGCACGCAAGGCATGGTATGCATTGAAGCAGGTCTGTGGGCGGCAGGGCTGGATCCGGAGAGGAATGCTTGCTCATGATGGCAGACACTGCGAACTGAGGAGAGGGAGGGGGGTGCACGGTACAGACAGGGCTCGGTGCAGTTATGAGTATGGGTGGCAGTTAAGGTGCGAACAGGGAGTAGGAGGTGGGCTGCATCAACAGGGCTGCAGTTACCGTTAATCCTGGGTCTCGCTGAGCTCAGGTGCATGCCTGTTTGCATGGGTGATGGTGTATTGTTGGCAATCATTATTGTGTGCCTGCCCATCAAAGGTGGCACTTAAGCAGGATAGTTTGACCCACTTGTTTTCTGCTCTCAGGGCTGTGTCACTGGAGGAACTGTCCCACTCTTGCCTCCCAAGTGCCTCTGCTACTTTGTGTTTGCTTATTATTACAGTGGCCCCATTGTTTCCACGCAACCCTGCTATGCTGGGTGCCGAGCCTCTGCAACCCCTGTCGCCGGCCTTGTCATGTGACTCAGTGTCTTTCTGGTGCCTTCCCTCCTCTGTCTCACTCCTCATGCTAGAGATGGTCACTGGCACTTAAGGTTCGGACATTTTGTGTGGGGATCGTCTGCAGCAGGAGGCTCCCTTGCAACAATGCACACATACCCACACCCACGTGGCAGGGGGAAAGCGCGCCACTTCCCTCTGGCATACGCGGCCCGTACGCCAAACACGATACTTCTCCTCTTCCGTCATTATGACTGTGCGTGTGAAACTCTTTCACGGTCCTGGCTAGAAATTGATCGGCTATGGCCACCGCATATACTATACCTGTAGTACATGTGGGGCCTCAATGCATGGGCAGTATGTGACAAGGCTACACCCAGACACAAGAAGCAGCCATTATCTGGCCAAAACATGGACCATACATGTCGTCCGGCGGTAGTTCGCCCAGCGGGGAAAAGGGAACTGGAGACAACCAAAGAATGCTATCGGGCATGCATGGGACCAAGCCCTTGTCAAAAGGAGTGGTTGGTCACACAAATATATAGCCAGGTGCTACCAATATGGGTGATGTGAGGACAAGCTGGGCGCAGGGCATCCGTTTTCTACTCGCACAAATGAAGAGCTAGCCACTAGTTTCGCCATCACCCGGGAGCATCGCGCCAGGCGCTTGGACCAACTTTCTAGTTGCATTTCTCCAGCCGTACCCCTACAAGACCCCTGCCAGTGCCGAGCTGCTGTCCTAGCAGTGAAGTGCGCGTGGCCTTCAAAGGGTAGGTCCCTCGCATGCGCCTGCGCCTGAGATACTGGGAGATTCCCTGGTGACTCCAGGGCCACTGCACCACCCTTGGCCAAAAGGCGCTGCCTCCTACCGGCTGTGCTCCGACACCACAGCACACTCCAGCACGCCACGCACGTTGTTGATGTTGTCAAGCACCTGCGACGTCATAGCAGGCAAAGCATGATCAAGAGGGAAACTCCTGGCAGCACAGCTCATGAAGATTCCTCCCTCAAACAGCACACGCGGGTACAGGAGGCACGCTGCAGTTTTAGCCACACCCTGTGCAGGGAGCCAGGCAACTGCATGCTGCCCCGCTGAAGACAGCAAGATGATAGAATGACCAAGGGGGCCCTCTGAGGCGGCCAACGTAGTCACTTTTGCAGAGGGGACCCAAGCTCACATCAGTGGCCGACACCCCCAAAGAAAGCCTCGCCTTCGCCCCTTACCATGAAGTACCACTCCCTATCCCGTCATGGTGCAGGGGTGCCACGCCCATGCCTCGCAAGACACTCATGTCAGCTGCACTGCACCTGCAACAAGGATGTTCCCCCAGCCGCCTCACCTTTGCGGGGGGTGCCGAGTCCACGCCGATGGCCATGATAGCCATCTTGCTCTTGGGGTCGCGTGACACGCTCATGTAGGAGATGTTGATGTCCTGCTTGGCAAGCTCGCTGGACACGGCGGCGATGATGCCGGGCTGGTCGTTCTGGCGAGCCAGCACAACCTCGCCCTCCATGCCCAGGTCCTGCGGGGGGGGGGGGGGTAGCAGGTGAGTAAGGGTGAGTCGTGGGTGAGTGATGAGGTACCCTCGCCCTTTATGCCCAGGTCCTGCGGCGGAGTTGGGTGGGTGTGTGTGTGTGGGGGGGGGGGG